>QTSX02005169.1:0-155439 GCA_014839935.2 Entomophthora muscae
CGTGGCAGTAGAAGCACAACCCATCTCAATAGTGGTGTTGTAACTCGTCAGGGGACATTCCTGGTCAATTGGGCGTCATGGCCCTGCTGGCTTGGCCAGGGTACAAGTTCTGTCCTTCTTGGTTTAGACTCAGGCCTTTGCATAGGGATAGTAGTTCCTCCAGGCTCAGTGTAGGCGGGTGGTGCTTCAACAGGTCTTTCATGGCTGAGTTAACTTCTTTTCTGAAGATAATGGCGGATAATTCATCTTCAAGTTGGGTGTGCGTCTTAAGTTTAAGGAACTCATCAATATAGGCTTGGATAGGGCGGTTTGTTTGTTGGATCTCTAACATCAAGTTCAGCGCATAGTATCTGGTGTCTTGGTCATTGCCAGTGCTCATGAGTTCAGCCTCAAATTTTGAATAGTCAAGGCAAAATTCAACATCTTCAGCAGTGGCTTTCCCAAACCAATCCAGTGCATCTCCTGATAGCATGGCGGCCACCCCCAAGACTTTCTCGGTGTCACTGGGGTAGGCGTTGGTGTTGGTTTGGAAGTAAAGGCAGAGGACTGGAATGGCTCGGCGGGCTTCTTCTAAGGTGAGTTTACCCATCTGGGGCATATCCACCTTGGTTGTGGTCTGGTTCACTATCACATTCTGCACTTGTGACGCGGCCTGGTTCTGGGGTTCTGCACCAGGTGCAGGGTCTTTCAATTCTTTAGCAGGTTGGTTCTTCATCCATGAGAGTATCAGGGAGGTAATTGCCTTATGTGTGTAATAAGTGATTATCACAAAAAAAGCATACAAGTTGCCCCAAGTGTTAATAACATCTTGGGGCCCAGGTTACTGTGTTTGTAAAAGATTGTCATAATGTCAGGAGGCCAGTCATAGGTAGAGGCATTGGGCGGCTTGGGGTGAGGGACAGCCGAGCTGGCAGGTAAGGCCCACCATAGAATGGGTGCTAACTTGATAATGTAAGAGACAGATTGCCCGAGCAAGGACCAGGGTCCGGAGTTGGGGACCATGGAATCCACCAATCCTGTCAAAGTAATATAGAGTACTCCAAACAGTTGGGTAGAGGTGGTCTTGGCGGCAGAGGGGGGTTCCAGCGGGCAGTCTGGTCTAGGGGTTGGGGGTGGAGTCATGGGAATGAAGTACGCTGGTAGGTAGTTGTACTTGTGTTTGAACAATAAGGGCGGTATCTTGATCCTCTTTCCTTTGTGTCCTACGTAGTTGGTACTTCTAGTCCTTGCCAAGGGATCAGCAATGAGGATGGTTTCCAAGTTCTACTCCAAATAGACCGGGTTGGGGGGGTATTCAGTAAAGTGCACAGGTCCAAAGAGAGCTCCCGGGGGACAGTATAATGCCTGGGGCAATTTGGCAGGTTGGTCTCTGGAGGGGGCGGCAGCCGGGTAGTCTGCTTGACCAGAATTAAGATGGAAGATCACTAAAACTAGATAGGGTAAGATTTTTTTGAACCAAAGGTTCATAAAACTTTATTATCAAAAATGACAATGTGGTCTTCACCATACTGCCAGGGTTTTTATACCATGGGGTTTTGCTCCTTCAATTTTTGCAGGATTCAGGTTTGCAGACAAGGTGCTGGCGGGACGTGGGTCTTGGCTTGGGGCCCCAAGGGTGGCAGATCCAAGTTGTGCCTGTTCTGGAAAATTGGAAAGGCAATGCTTTGTTTTGCCGCCACTGTTAACTATGTCACCTGAGTAATCCAATTGTACTACCCCTTCTGGATGAAAGGCTGGCAGTTGCTGGTGGTTATTGGCAGAGTTAATAATAGGTTTTGTTTTAACCTCCTTAAGGCAAGTTACAACCTCTGCATAGGTCTGGATCTTTGGTGGCTCAAGGTTGGCATCAATCTGGTGACCATTTGGGGAATTTTCCTTGGGAGACTGGCGGGTCTTGGAGTAACTTGTCAACTCAGGTTTGCAATTTAACAAGTGGGTGGTTTCCCATCCACTTTGTGTGACTCAAGTAGTCTTTGGAGGGTCAGGGTTTGATTCCAGGGTTTCCAATGTTGGTTTCAAAACTCCAGTATTGGCGCTGGGCAAGTTGGCAGTATTCAGGGAATTTTCCATAGCAGGCCAGCGGTTTGCGGGATAATTTAACAATTTGAGCCTGTGACTTAACGGTTTGGCAGGTCTTGGACCATCTTGGAGGGTTAGTTCTGCCTTCAGGGAACTGGGGTTTGACTCTTGGGTTTTTAATACAAGTATTGAAATGTCATTCATGACACAGATGCCAGGATGCTAGTGGGAAAGATTTTAGATGAATTTTCAGGACTCCAAGCTAGGTATAAGGCGCCAGAAGTAGAATGTTGTCACTTAACAAATACCACACCAACACAGTTAGTCCTTGGATTTGATCCAGGACACCCAATAGTAACCTCCCAGGAACAGGAAAACCACAGGCAGGCTTTTAAAGATACTAAGCAGTAGATGGTAATTGGGACCCAGAAAAACCTTAGAGTAAGTGAACTTGCCCCACAAGGTGAGAGTGGTGACCCATGGCAGAAACATTACATGGGCCAATTCCAGGATCACTCCTGACATCCAAGCCAAAACCCAGCAAAGTTGGGAACTACATAAGAAATCACAGACTTTTGCAAAAAGAGGAAATTGCAAAAAGCCAAATAGAGTCATGTTTAATTTACCAACTATGGTAAAGGAGTTGCATGAATGACACAATTCATTCAACTACAAATCAGCAAGTAATTAATGAAAAACATATTTCCAAGCACACGTTTTGAAGCCCTTGTTAATACCAACAACTTTTTATATGTCTAAAACCAGTCAAGACAACCAGCCAAGAGCCAAATCAAGTTGAAGCAAGCACCCTTCATGATAGCCAGTTTCATGAAATGATGAAATTCATGCAACTGTAACTCAGTGTCAGGGATCCAACCTTGGGCGGCCAGCCCGTCATTTTCTGGGAATGCACAGGCCGCAGGTTTAGCAGGCAGGGCCTACCACAAGATTGGGGCTAACTCTATAAGGTAGGACATGGACTTCCCCATCCAGAACCACAGGCCAGTGGTCAGGATTATGTTGTCAATAACCCCAGTGAAGGAAATACATACAATCCTGAGAAACTTGCTCATGTGGTCAGTTGGGAGGTCAGGAGAGGAGGCGGCATTGGATTGGGGGTCACAGGGGGTTCCATATCAAACTTGGTAAGTGTAAAAGAAGTTGAACTTGCCTTTAAACAATTCGGGTTCCAAATCAAGTTGGTAAGTGTACAAGAAGTTGAAATTGCCTTTAAACAAGTTGAGTTCTGATAGGATCCAGGGATCTTGTCATTTTATCTAAAGCATATTTTATGTGGGCCAAGGGATATAGTTTGAGAATCTTTTCTGGAGTATATTCCTTATACTCAGGCTTTAAAGAATACTCTGTAAAATTAAAGGGGCCAAAGGGAACACCTGGAGGACAGGAATCTGCAGGCAGAAGATCAGGAGGGCCAGATGATCTTGTGCTGAATTGATAGATGACAAATAAAAATAAGATAATAGCTGTGGGAGCCAATATGACATAATCTTTATTTAAAAATGGTGATAAGGTTGGAGCATGGGGTCTATAGATCTACATAGCACTCCGCCTCAAACTTAGTATTTTCTATGGGAGTTTCATCAAGATATTGGGAAATGTGAGGATGAGTGTCCAGGACGCCCGGGTACAGAAGTGGCAAAATGGTACCTTGATTAGACATTATCTCATTGGTTGGAATCCTCAAATTAGTTATCTGATTCTCTTGTTCCTGGGTTGTGGTCATGGGTTTGGGCCTGAAGTCCATGTTTTCCTCTTGTAACTAAACTTGATTGTTACCTGTGAGGACTTCAAGTTCATGAAGTTTACAGAGGGACTTTCCTCACCTCCATTAGGCAAGTAAAGAAGTCCCTCCTTGGGCGCCACCACTCTCATATCCATGTTGGTATTCTTGCTTCAGGACTTAGCCTGGTCTTCAGCTCAAGGGGCTTGATCCCAGAAAAATGCGGGCAGGCAGCCACTTAGTCCTTGGGTTAGCAGCCTGCAAGCATTCAGGGCCAGGGTTTGAATCTTGTTCCCGGGCCTGGTTTTCCAAAGATGATGAATTGTCAATCCTGACATACACAGCCTTACAGGTCTGGCCTGCCTCTCCTGTGGGAGTCCAGACAGACTCTGGTATGGGTTGTGACAGTATTGTCATTCTGATATAAAGACTCATGAACATTTGGCTCCAGCAAATCCTATTATATTTAATTTTTTTAAATTTTCACTTTCACTCTAGTCCTATAGACACCAAGGCGCCCACTCTTCCTAGTGACCATCCTGTGGCCTCACTGCCTGTGTTATTCTGTTCAGCTGGAGCACCCTTTAGGCCTGTCTATTTTACTGACTATCCTCTGAATCTTGCCTGCTCTGAATCCACCCTAGAAAACATCTTAATTTTCAACCCTTTGGCAAGAACTAGAGAGCCAGAATGTAAAGACCCAACAATTGGGAAAGTACTTTAGCAAAATAAGGGACCAAGTTGGCGACTTGGAAACCTGTGAGCGCCGTCACAATTGGATAGACCGTCATCATCAATCAAAAGACTTTGGTGTGTTGTTATAGCGTCCAAAATTACCGGCAAAATACATGAGTACGTAGTATATACAGGTGTGTATGGCTATGGACTGGGTGGAGTGGGGCAATACCAGCATGGGCCAGGAGTACCTCTTGGAGGAGTTGAGCTGCGCCGGCTCCTCATAGTAGTACTTGCCAGATGGATTGTTGAATGGCCCATGCTGTTGATTATATTGGTGGCCCCCAATCCCTAGGCATGCTGTGAGGACAGCTGAGAAGATCAGATGATTCATCTTCTGTTTGGGAAAGGGCAGACAAATCTTAGTGTCCTTTTTAACTTCTTGTAGAGTAAAGTCTTTAAATTGATTTATGTGATACTATTGAGGGGTAATTTCACTCAATGATAGCACAAACTACCATCAAGTGATTGAGATTTATTATATACTATCATCCTTGGTGGGGCATGAATAGTGCAAAACATTGGACAGGGAACCCCAAACACTTGGTGTTGTCTGGAATTCCCTTTTAGGATTGGGATCAGAGTGATTTGGCAAGCAATGAATTGTTAATCTTGGCATTGCATGACTTTGGAGCTTTTTCAGGTACTTTCATGCAATCACTTTCAACTTCTGTAGTTGATGCATTAATTGTCATGCTGGGCATCTTGTAAACCCCCTCCAAATTTGGGCAGCAGTTCCCCCATTTTTGGGTTTGGGAAAATTGCCTTTTTGGGATTCTCAATTGGGAAAATTCCCCATTCAGCAGGGGTGTTTGTCCCTGCTGTGGGGGTGCGCTGTCCCCCGCTGGCTGACGGGAGCGGGTGGGCGGGTGGGCGGTGGCTGGCAGCTGGCCGCACGGTCCACAGCCGGGGTATAAAACCTGTTCTCAACATTTTGGAATTTTTAAAATTCATTTCTTCTGCTGGTTATTTTGCGGCAGTTTCCTCAATAGGGGGAACTGCTGCAATTTTTTGTTTTGACTTTTAAGCTGAATTGTGCCCAAAATCTTGTCTTGTAAAAGGGTGTTATCAGGAATATTCCTGACACAGAACCCTTCACCTATAATGAAAGTTAGTATACATTGCATCCCAGACTCTTCCACACTAATTAAAACTATCTCCTATCTGCCTAGTGCCCATGGCCCTCTGATCCCGCAGCTTGAATGCCCACAATATTCAGTTATTGCCACTGATGTCACCTCCACCCAGCTTTTTGGAGTATTATATATAACTCAAACTTGGTTAGTGAGCACCATGATCCTCAATCCAGGCCCTTGGTCACTGCTTGGTCAGTCCTTCTCCTACATTACCAAGTTGGCCCCAATCCTGTGATGGGCCCTGCCCTCAGCCCTGGTAGTCCTGTCGCTTGTGTCTACTAGCATCCTGCTCAGAAATTGGTACCATGACACCCAGGCTCAATGTTGTTGCAAATAAGCTGAAAATCCAGCATGCTTACAAAGTCTAGCTTCATCTGCAGGCTATCTGTCAGGAATCCAGGTTCAAGTTGAGACATTTGTGGACACAGGCAGCGGGACTTCTGGGCCAGTAGTGAATGCTCACCATAATATGGGTGCTAACTTGAGTATATAGGAGAAGTACTAACCTAGCAGGGACCAGGGACCACTGAATAGGACCATGGAGTCCATCAACCCATTCAATATAATATACATTACACCAAAGAGTTGAGTGGACATAGTCTCATTTGTGATTTCCAAATCTTGTGGGCGGTTGGGCTACAGAGTAACAGGAGGAGTCATAGGGATCAAATATGTGGGCATGTGGTTATATTTGTTCTTAAAGAGACGGGATTGAATTGTGTACCAATAGTTCTCTTGACTGAAGGTCTCTGACTTGCGTGGTTTTGCCAGGGGGTTGACTAAGAGGATATTCTCTAGTGTAAACTCATAGAAAGTCAGGTTTAATGAATATTTGGTAAAATGTATAGGACTGAAGGGAGCACCAGGAGGACGGAATAACAAGGATGTGGAGTCTGTGGGATTGCAAGCAAGATGGCAGGGGCAGCAGAGCCTGTGAATTTGGTTTAGAGGGGATAAAAACATGTATAATATATGTTAAGCTCTGATTGAACCAAAGGTTTATCACTACTTTATTATTCAAGATGCCAATGGGGTTTGACTTACACCTGGCAAGGTATATATACCATTTACCAGGCTTTCATCTTTAAATCAGGAATATGAAAACTCAAGCTGCTGGGCAACAGGAACTTGGTGGTGGCAGGGTGATATCTGGTACTGGCTGGTGTCATTAGCTAAAGGTGCATAATAGACAGCTAGACCTTTCTGTTCACTAGCCTGGTCAAGAGGAGCGGGCGGAGAAAATGTGCATCTCTTAGGTTCAGGTTTACAGAAAATCTCCCTTTGGATCTCATTGGCAGGATGACAGAAATCTTCAGGGCCTCCTTCACAGTGATTCACTACTACTTGAGTGTAGCTTCTGTTGCCAAAGATGGGACTTTTACTTTCAATTTCCTGTGCTAGCTGCAAATATTTTACTATAAGCTGGTTTCCAATTGAATCATCCTCAGATTCAAGCCCAAAAAACTGTGGATGGCTGGGCCTTTGGCCCTCTGGGCTGGCAGGCCACAGGGGCAGGAGCCAAGGTTCAATCTTCACTCTGGGACTTGCTTTAAAATTAATAGTGAAATATAATATGTTATACCATCAAAGACAAGGTTGTTGTCTCTAAGCATGCTGGCTAGCAGATCAAGTTTGTAAGTGTTACTAAAGAGGTTTTGTCCTACTACTCAAAAGAGGACCACCTTAACTATCTAAAAGGCATTGAAAAGGCAATTGAAGCCAAAGCCTGATCATATTTCTTTATCAATAAAGACTTCTTTCTTGTAAATATTAATTTTTCTTTGTTTTATTTTATAAAATATTTATATCTTTAAAGCTCAAAGATACAAAATGAAAAAGTCACAATTTCTGGTGAGGTGACTTTGGAGCTTTGCACACTATAGTTGCTACTTAATGTCCTTATTTTTTATTTCATATTTAGAATCCTTGAGTGATTATGAGTCTGTTCATGTGTACTTTATTCTATTTGTAATATATATATATATGTTTGATATAGGGCTAAATTTCAATATAAAAAAGTTACAATTTTTGGTGTGTTGACTTTGGAGCTTTGCACATTATAGTTGCTACCAACTGACCCCTCTTTTTTATTGCAGATTTGGAATCCTTGGGCAATTTTGAGTCTAGTAGTGCACTTTTTATTTTTTTTAAAAAATTGTTCATAAATTTATGTTTAAAGTTATCGGCACAGTTGGGCCAGAAATTTGAGATAGGGTTTCTAGATGTGGTGTTTCTAGATGGCATCTTTCTAAATGTTGTTTTCTAGTTTTGTCTTTCTAGATAGTGTATCCCACCAAAATTTTGCGGTCTATCTTTTCATGCTAATTTACTCATTTTTAATTTTTAAAATCTTACTTGATTCTAAATAATGCTGATGTCCCATTACTTAAGGAGGGTACTGTATATTAGAAAATGATGCAATTAATAAGCAACAAACGAGTGCTTAATAGATAAAAATTCATGCTAGATTAAACCATGTCATTTTAAAATTTTCCTTCCTGACAAATGCCAACAGATTATTCAGGGTGCGGTAAAATAGAGTTCAGCCGATAGATTAACCCATTCAGCGCGGACTATTCGAAGCTGAATCAATTATCATCCAGATACACTCTGGATGGGGATACAGCCATGGAGCCTTCGTCACATCAGAGCCATCAGCCTATTATGGGCTAAGTTATACTGATTCAGTTTGATACGATATTTTGAGTTCCCACAGTACAATCTTCTTAGTCTTGGGGCTATAATCATTTGAAATTATTTGAAGTAGCTATCGCTTTAAATAAAATGTCTAAATTAGCCTTTGCAGCTTTAAGTGACAAAGACAAAGAGGTAACCTTTACTCTGTTTTCGAAATTCTAACTCCTGTTTTTTTTCAGATTAAATTTCGCGAAGGTAATTTTTAGTCTCTCTCTAAAATATTTTTGCGTTGATATCTTCCTCGCTTATTACATCCTGTTCGTCCATACTTCATATTTTTTAAAGATTCATTATAAATCTATCTAGAATTAGACTCATCATTAATCTCTAGCTAGAGACAGCTTATTAAGCTTAATTTATAAATAAGCATAGTTTGTTTTCTTTAATCTTCTTTATCATTCCCTTTAAAACATGTCACACTGCTCTCTCCTCAAAGTTTTTTTAGTACCATATTAAGATATTTCAGAATTTTGGAGTACAAGCGAAATAAAGGTTCGTGATTATGGATTCCCCGGATGGGACTTGCGTCATTGGGGCCAACCTCTCCCCGATGATGAAACTGAATCTGAGGGAGAAAGTGAAGGAAGTCTTGAGAAAAAATCTGATGAATGTACTGGCCCAGTCCGAGCCCTATATGACTTTGAAGCAGAGAATCCAAGTGAGTTGAGTTTTCGCAAAGGGGATGAGCTTTATATCCACTATCGTCAATGTGAAGGTTGGCTTGTAGGGTTTTTCAAAGATGAAAAACTAGGCCTCATACCAGAAAATTATGTTGAATTCATTGCTTCAGAAACCAAATAGTCCATTACTGGCATTTATTACTACTTGATCCAGTATATAGGATTTAGTAGCCTGTTGAATTTAATGGTCACATTTAAGTAATGCACTTCAATTATTTATCTTTATTTGGGATTTTAGATAAGACCTACTAAACACAGCCATTGAATGTAAAATATCTGACTATTTGCTTTATTTTTTGCTAGTTTCTTAAAATTTCCAAAACATCTAATGTATAATATTTTTTAAAAAATGCTTAAGTATAAACGTATATTTAAAGCTGCACATTTGTTTTAATTTTATTATATATCTAAGAGAATCGCCAAACATGATTTTTTAAATATCTAGAATATTTGAATGCTGATTAGTTTCAAACTTATCAAATTTAGAGCATCTCCTTGGAAGCTAATTGTGACAAGTGTGCTAATATTGTATCATTTCTTTTATACTATTTACCAAAGTATATATAAGTGTCTGCTAAACAAACCAAAAATTAAATGAAACTTTTTGGCAATATAATAAAGCTTATACAAGGCAAAGTTTTATATATTTTTATAAAACAAATTGTCCTGGATTCCTTAGTATTTTTTGCTGAGGTACAGTTCCCTCTAAATGAGAAAACATTGATTTATAGCTTCTATGTCATGTAAAGACATTATTTTGTTTATTTCTTAAGCTGATAGGCTGAAGGTGTAAATTCACAATATCATTGAGCTCCTGATCTATCATAAGAGTGTGTCAGTATTTTGGGAAATTGAATAATTAAAGGATTCAATCAATGTCGTAACTGTGCTGTTTTAGCAGAGTTACAAGGGGAAAAATATTTAGAAACTAGATAATATTCTTTATTGAGAGATAAAGATTATATAGCTATTGTGAGTTGTGGATAACAGGAACATGATTGCGTTGATCACACAGTGGAATGGTGAAGGGGGTGGCCTGATCCTGGTAATGAGTCAAGCGCCAAAACAAGGTATCCACTGTGAAGGATCATCACCTGTTCATGTTGTTGGATTTGGAAATTTGAGTTGACTTCCTAGTTTTGTCAGGAATATCCCTGACATAAACCAGGTCTTTACTGGGGTGCAATGCTGGAAAAGAATAGAGGAATTTCCTGTCAAAAATGCCCAATTTAATGAGGATTTCCCCCTTTAATTGGGGAAAATAAAAATAAAACAGAGGAAAAAATGGAGCTTAATCAGTGCCGGATCAATTTATCATCCAGCAGGCGCCCGCCAGCACCCTCCGCCAACCCCCCAGCACCCAGCTAGACAGGCCCCGGCCAGCCACCCACTCGCCCAGCCAGCCGCCAGCGGGCCTCCCGCCTGGCAGCCAGGCCCCTGCCAGCCTTCTGCCCACCCGCTTGCTCCCTGGGTCCCAACCGGCTGTCAGCCACCCACCCAGGGCCCAGTCCCCACTCCCCAACCAACCAGAAGGCCCCAATCACTACAGCCAATCAGAAAAGTACCTGGCTGCAAGGTCAAAATTCCAAAACACAACCACACCTTCAGAAGAAGGAGAAATTAAGGGTTCACATTTTAAAAATAAGTCTACCACTAACCAATGGAAATCTGGAGACCAGACCACATGGTTGTTGCAACAGAACCAATGAGGATTCAGTATTTGGAATTGGGGAAGACAACAGTCCAATAGAAAGGACAGAATAATAAGAATAAGGTCTAGTTTATTGTGGAATATTGTGATTAATATACCATATGGGGAAAGTCACAAGGCCACAGGGGGGTGGCATAGTGGGAAGTTCCATGTAAGGTTCAAAGCCGAGGAATAAATTGTGTAGGGATCAGCAAGTCAAATTGGTAGCGCTCCTAATTAGGATGAAGTACCCACCATTTGATATTGCCATCAGATTAATTCATGTCGTTAGATACGTCAAGGGGCAACTCATCGAGCGCCCCCCTGTGTACCGTAAGATATGTTAGCAGGCGAGTCTGGAAGCTCGGTTGCAATATGGTCAGATCCAAACTTCAGCCAAGCCAAACCTCCTGAGACCAAAATAGATCATGAAAGCAAGTTGACTCCCATCCTTCACCTAGCACCAGGTCAACAGAAGATTATTGGCTCAACTCAAGAATCTCCAAACCAGCCACAGATAACAGAAGATCAAGAGTTTGGCCATCTTCCCAAACCCCAACTGTCATTCCTACCTTCCAAGCTTCTGGGATTCCCCATCTCCCGTTTTTCACTCCCAATTGCAAATCTTTGCATAGGGAAAAGCACTATAAATAAATGATCCCTCCTCAGTATTAGCTTGTGCTATTATTGAGTTTAATACCCTCAATAAAGCTAATCTTACTTAACACCCTTAAGTCAACTTTAATTAGCTTGCCCCAGCCAACCACCTCCAATCCAAGGAAGATGAATCAACTCATCTTCACAGCTGTGCTCAGAGCTTGCCTTGGGATTGTAGGATATCAACAGGGACTAGAGTTCTTTGGCCCTCCACCAGAAGGGCTAGGTCATGACTACCACTATGATCCTGGACAGCTCAACTCTTTCAACACTGGTTCCTGGCCTCCCCTGGTATCTCCACACTCCACCCTGCCCATCACAGTGTATACCTCCATTTACTACATGCTGACCTACTTTGTGGGGAGCTTTAGGAGATACAACATCCACACCAAGGTCTTCTGGTGATTGATGACCATCTACCTGATTGTCACTGTCTTGACTGGCTTCCAGTTCTCCAACCTTCTGCCATACCTTTTTCAAGTAGTACTTATGATGTCTGGGTATTAAAGTTTGGCTTTGAGTGACTGAATAATAGGATTGCGGGTCACAAACCCGCTTACTCGGAACCTTGCTGGCAGGTTGAGCCTGCTGTTTGACACCAATTAACGTGGACCAGCTGTCAATTTCTCTTAGGAATGGTTTTAAAAAAATAATGTGGGTAACTGGGCTACAAGAGCAATATATCAATATTCAAATCACATACTGACATTAAGGAATTACCTAATTCTAATTAATGAAAAAAACATGCAGATATTGTGCAATTAATTAATCCACCTCAATAACCATCTCAAATATGCATCACATAAAAATTACTATTCTAAACTTTAATTATATCCTAGAACATGGGCCATAATATGGGCCATCATCTGAAGCACTTCTAGAAGAGTTCACCATGAACTGTGCCACCAGGCCAAACACTCTAAGATAAAAAGCCCTGGGCCTATTGTATTAGAGTAGCTCTGATTAAATACAGTATAGTATAACAATAAGCTCCACCAACTAGTAGCCAATCAGGCTAGCTAGCCCTGGAACATGGTCCAGGTAGACAGCTACTCCACTCAGGTTGAGGGATAGTTGCACAGTGTCAGAAAAGATACTGAGTTGTGGAAGCTGTCAAGCAAGCTTCCTTCACAAACCACACACCTAAGGTTGGGCTCCCTGCTGCAACACCCTAAAGAAACTTCAGTCTTCTCTTAGCGTTGTGAGCTAACTTGGATAAATGCAGGCAGATGGATTGACCTCATTATCAGTCATCTAATAAAAAGCTGATATTATGAATCCTTTCCCTAGTTTGATTCTAATTAAGTGGAGAGCCAAAGATCATACTGTTGTCATACAGTATCAATTCCTATAGTAAAATATAGAGACAACAACTTATGAACTGTATCCAGATGTCAGGATTGACAATTGTTCCTCCCTAGAAACCTGGGCCCAGGAGCTGGAATCAAACCCCAAACCTAGATCCCTTTGGGCCGCCTGGCCTGTGGACTGCGGGACCGCCCACCTGCGTTTTTCTGGGATTGAACCCCCATAAGCTGACATCAAGCATATTGACCCATGTGGTAGAAAGAGCCAAACCAAAGAAATCATCACACCAAACAGAAGGTTAATCACTGCGCCTAATGGAGGTACTGATTTGGCAACTATTAGCTTCATGAACTTGAAGTCTACGCTAGTCACCAATCAAGAGCAGACCCAGGAAAGAGGCATGGGCCCGCGGCCCAGTCCCATGACCTCAACACCAGAGCAAGACAATCAAGCAGCCAAATCAAGATTCTTGACCAATGGAAGAACTCCCAGGCTGAGTGCCATTTTGCCGCCTTTGGACCCAAGCTCCCAGTTCCCCTGGCCCTGGCCTTCCCAATGCCTTGATAGACCCCCCATGGAAAATGTTAAGTTTGGAGGGGGGTACTATATAGACCCAAGGACCCCACACTCCAAACTTATAGCCATTTTTGAATAAAGGTTATGTTAATTTGGCTCATACAGCTATTGCTTTATTTTGTATTTGCTGTCCACCAATTCAGTTCAAGATCTCCTGGCCCTCCACCTGCTGTTTTCCGTTCTCCTGGTGTACCCTTTGGACCCGTCCATTTTACCAACTACCCTCTGAAGTCTGAATACAAGGTATACACCCCGGAAAAGATACTTGAACTCAATCCCATGGCCCACATACAATCCGCTATTAGAGACAACCAACAAGGCCCGTGGATATTTTCAACACCCACGTTGTTCAGAGGGAAATTCAATTATCTCCCTTCTTACAACCTGTCCATGGAGCCGCCTGTGACACCCAAACCCATGCCTGCTTCCGCACCCAACCTCCCAACCAACCATACTGGCAAGCTGTTTGGGATTGCGTACATCACCCTCACAGGGGTGATTGACACTATAATCCTGGCTGCCAGCCTGTGGTCTTGGGTGGGGAAGTCTGCCTCATACCTTTTAAAGTTAGCTCACCTCTTGTGGTGGGTGTTTCCCGCAAAAAACCTGGCCTAAGTTACCCCTGAAAACAACGGGCTGGCCGCCCAAGACTGGATCCCTGACATTATGGCAATCTTTATTAAACCTGGTACCCTGAGCCCCAAGATGTTGTTATTTCTTGGGACATCTTGTATGCTTTTGCTATTGATAATCACTTATTACACCTATAAAATGACCACAAACCTGACCTCTTCCATGTGGAAGAATACAAACCTGAATGACCCAAAGAGAACCAACACCAATACCGCTGACGCCACCAAAGCTCTGTCCTCCCAAGTGCAAAACGTGATTGTGAACCAGTCCCTCACAAAGGTGGAGATGCCTCAGATGAGGAAGCTTACGCTTGAAGACACTAGACGCGCCATGCCGGTCCTCCACCTGCATTTCCTTACCAACACCTCCTCTTATGCCAGTGACACCAAGAAGATCCTTGGGGTTGCTTCAATGCTATTGGGGGACTCCTTGGACTGGTTTGGCAAGGCCATGGCTGAGGACGTAGAATTCTGCTTAGACTACGCCAAGTTTGAGGCTGAGTTAATGGCCACGGGTGAAGATTGCAACACTAGATACTACTCCCTAAACTCCCTGCTAGAAATTTGACAAGGTTCCCAACCTGTCCAAGTGTATACCAACAAATTCCTCAAACTGAAAACCCGCACCCAACTGGAGGACAAACTGGCAGCCATTATCTTCCGGAAGGGCGTCAACCTAGCAATGAAGGACCTGTTGAAGCACCATCTGCCCACCCTCAGCCTAGACAAGCCAATTACCCTGTGCAAGGGTCTTAGCATGAACCAAGAGAACACTGGCTCCTCCCAGGGCCGCCAACCCCAAACACCGACCCCCAACAGAACAGGGATGACCCCTGAAGAGCTCCAACAACACTACCGTGAAGGACTCTGCTTCCACTGCCACAAAACAGGCCACTTGACCAGAGCCTGCCCTAAGAAGAACACTTCCCCAATCTCACTGGCTGAAATAAACACTTTTTCCCAGTCTTACAAATTCATCCAAGTGACCATAGAAGTAGCGGGGAATAAGTGCAAGATTAAAGCCTTTATTGATACAGGGGCAGACAAAAGTTTTATTGACGCCAGCCTAGCAGAAGAATTAGGCTTGAAAGCCTCAGAGCGCAGTCTACAAGTAATCATGGGAAACAGCTCCTTGGACACTGGCTATGAGTGTGAACAAGAACTCCCGTTGACCATTGAACACAATGTATACCCATTGTTCCTGATCCTCTTGCCAGGACTACCCTGCCCCCTTATACTGGGCGACTCCTGGTCCAACAAACATGGCCTGATCCTGAACTACCGCAAGAAAACCGCCACATTAGGCTGACCGGGATCCTATGACACTGTTTCTTTTTGCATGAGCCATGACCAACCCCCTACCAACAACCTCTTGGCTATGAAGATAGAACCTAGCGTTAGAATACTGCCCACCCTCCTACAGAGATGAAACCACGTGTTTAGTGAAGAAGCAGCCATAAAACTACCCAGCCATTCAATTTACAACCACACCATAGACCTACTACCAGGGACTCAACCACACCACGGCCCCATCTACAGATGTAACCACCGCAAGCAAGTGGCCTTGAAAGCATACCTTGAGGATATGACAAAAAAGGGTTCATCTGGGTGTCAAAGGCTCCCTGCTTGTTGCCCATGCTGTTTGTAGGAAAAAAAGATGATGGGATGCATCCATGCGTGAATTACCAAAAACTGAACAACATTACAGTGAAGAACCGCTACCCCATTCCCAATGCCAACAACCTCTGTGATGTACTGACTGGGGCCCAGGTGTACTCAAAAATTGACCTCCAAGATGTGTTCAATCAAATCCAAATCAAGGATGGAGACAAGTACAAGACGGCCTTCAAAATCTGATATGGGCTGTACAAGTACCTGGTGATGCCCTTTGGCCTCTACAACGCCCCCAGCACCTTCCAAAGAATAATCAACACCGTCCTAGGGGAATACCTTGACCATTTTTGTGTGGCATATCTGGATGACACTCTCATCTACAGCAAGTCTCACAAGGAACACCTGCGCCACCTGGACCTTATACTGGAGAAACTCTCCCAAGCTCACTTACACGCTAAGCTTAAGAAGTGTGAATTCTTTCAGTCTAAAGTCGAATTCCTGGGATACATAGTGAAGACTGGCGGCTTTTCCATGGAATAAGACAAAGTAGAAGCAATTTTGTCTTGGCTGGTGCCCAAAAGCAGAAAGAACGTGAGAAGTTTCTTGGGCCTAGCAAATTATTGCAGGGATTTCATCCAAAAATTTTCTCACATTACCCTGCCCCTTACCTGCCTTTGCTCTGAAAAGGTCACCTTTACCTGGACTCCGGAATGTACCACCGCCTTTGAAACCTTGAAACTTGCCTTCACCTCTGCCCCTGTCTTGGCCATGCCAGATCCCTCCAAACCTTTTGTTCTGGAAACCAACACGTCAGACTTTGCAGTGGGAGGGGTTCTTCTTCAGGAAGAAGGGGATAGTATGTTACATCCTGTAGTATATTACTCCAAGAAGATGCTACCTGTGGAAGGAAATTACTCAATATATGACAAGGAGATTCTAGCCATAATGAAGACCCTGAAACATTGGCGCCAATACCTATGTGGCGCTGAACACCCAGTAAAGGTCCTGAAAGACCACAAGAACTTGGTCTATTTCTTCAAACCACGCCAGCTTAACCAACAACAAGCAAGATGGGCCCTAGAAATGGCTGACTACACCCTGACCATAGACTACAAGCCAGAAAAGGTGAACGTGGTACCCAACGCCCTAAGTAGAAGAACTGAACTGGTGCCTACCCACCTAGAAACTTGCAATCACAACACCCAAGTACTCTTGGACACAGCAAGCCTAGGCATTCACCTGGGATTGATGAAAATCAGAGCCAGCAAACCAGAAGTACTAAGGGCCCAAGAGCTAGACAAGTTCACCAAGACCTTGACCTCTGACCTCTCCAAATCCTTGGATAGCTCCCACTACCAAAAAGGCTACTCATTGAAGGGAACCACACTAATGCTCCACAACAGGATCTTTGTACCAGAAGGGGACATCAGAACCAAAGTCTTGAGAGACTACCACAATTCTGAGATGACTGGACACCTGGGTAGGCTTAAGACCCTCTGGAGCATCAGAAGAAACTTTTCTTGGCCAAAAATGGACCAATACGTAAGTGCATACCTAAAGGGGTATGAGACCTGTGGGCAGACCAAGACTCGTAGAACCAAACCTGAAGGACTCCTAAGACCCTTGAATATACCCCTTGGACCCTGGAGATCTGTCTCCATGGACTACATTATGGAACTGATGCCATCTCTCTTGCACAATGCAATCCTGGTCATGGTAGACCGCTTCACCAAAATAGCATACTTTGTACCAACCACCACCAATTGCACGGCAGCAGAAACAGCCTAACACTTCCATGACCACATCCTCACGCAACACGGAACACCTGAGGAAATCATCACAGACAGAGGACCCCAATTCACATCAAACTACTGGACTCAGGTGATGAAAGACTTAAGAATCAAGCAATGTGTATCTACCTCCTATCACTTAAAGACGTACGGCCAAACTGAGCAAGTGAACCAGATCCTTGAACAGTACCTTTGATGCTATGCCAACGCCAACCAGGACAATTGGGCCAAAATGCTCACCATGGCCCAGTTTGCCTAAAACAGTAAGGACCACATCTCCACAGGCATGTCCCCACTCAAAGCCAACTATGGGTTTAACCCCACCTGGGACCCCCAGATTGGCAAAAAGGAATTGAACACCACTGAACGCTCCTGGATTGAGCAGATTCACGATACACAAAAAACATGCTTGACCAACCTGAATTGCGCAGTGCAGACATACAAAGCTTTTGCTGATTGCAAACAAACCCCAGGCCAACCCTTACAAGTTGGAGACAAAGTATACCTAGACTCCCAGAATGTACCCCTACACGTGCCCTGCAGAAAATTAGCTCACAGAAGAAGCGGCCCCCACAAAATCACCAAACTAGTTGGTGAGGTTGCCTTTAAGCTAGACTTACCCCCCTCCTGGAAGATTCATGATGTGTTCTACCTCTCCTTGTTGTTCAAAAAAGATGGGAACTCACTCCCCCACCAATGGATTAAGACAGCCCCCCACCCATCCAAACAGGCCGCACTGAGCAATATGAAGTTAAATACATACACAGCAACCAAACTCACTACCAAAAACCCCAGTATTATGTCAAGTGGAAAGGATAATCACTAGAAGAAAGTACTTGGGAGCCGCTGAGCAACCTGACTAATGCCCAAGAAGCCGTCCAACTCTACCTGAACAAGAATAATTGAAAGGGAGGGCCCTTGGGGGAAAAAGGGGATGGTGTCAGGATTGACAATTGTTCCTCCCTAGAAACCCAGGACTGGGAGCTGGAATCAAACCCCAAACCTAGATCCCTTCAGGCTGCCTGGCCTGTAGACCGCAGGACTGCCCGCCCGCGTTTTTCCAGGATTGAGCCCCCACAAGCTGACACCAAGCATATTGGCCCATGCAGTAGAAAGAGCCAAACCAAAGAAATCATTGCACCAAATAGAGGGTTAGTCACTGCACCTAATGGAGGTACTGATTTGGCAACTATTAGCTTCATGAACTTGAAGTCTACGCTAGTCACCAATCAAGAGCAGACCCAGGAAAGAGGCATGGGCCCGCGGCCCAGTCCCATGACCTCAACACCAGAGCAAGACAATCAAGCAGCCAAATCAAGATTCTTGACCAATGGAAGAACTCCCAGGCTGAGTGCCATTTTGCCGCCTTTGGACCCAAGCTCCCAGTTCCCCTGGCCCTGGCCTTCCCAATGCCTTGATAGACCCCCCATGGAAAATGTTAAGTTTGGAGGGGGTACTATATAGACCCAAGGACCCCGCACTCCAAACTTATAGCCATTTTTGAATAAAGGTTATGTTAATTTGGCTCATACAGCTATTGCTTTATTTTGTATTTGCTGTCCACCAATTCAGTTCAAGATCTCCTGGCCCTCTGCCCGCTGTTTTCCATCCTTCTGGTGTACCCTTTAGACCCATCCATTTTACCAACTACCCTCTGAAGTCTGAATACAAGGTATACACCCTGGAAAAGATAATTGAACTCAATCCCATGGCCCACATACAATCCGCTATTATATACAACCAACAAGGCCTGTGGATATTTTCAACACCCACGTTGTTCAGAGGGAAATTAAATTATCTCCCTGCTTACAACCTGTCCATGGAGTCGCCTGTGACACCCAAACCCATGCCTGCTTCCGCACCCAACCTCCCAACCAACCATACTGGCAAGCTGTTTGGGATTGCGTACATCACCCTCACAGGGGTGATTGACACTATAATTACGGCTGCCAGCCTGTGGTCTTGGGTGGGGAAGTCTGACTTATACCTTTTAAAGTTAGCTCCCCTCTTGTGGTGGGCGTTGCCTGCAAAAAACCCGGCCCAAATTACCCCTGAAAACAACGGGCCAGCCGCCCAAGACTGGATCCCTGACACCAGAAGTAGGAAGAACCATCCCAAATCCTTTGGGCCTTGGGCCCTATCAGACTTGCTACTGCTGATGACAAAAAATATTATAGACCTCAGGTTATGCTGAATTCCCAAGTTCTCTGTACTTCCATAATGTTAGAAGACTTAGGAGATCATCTGGTGGATGATAAAATACTATGGTCCGCGGATTTCTGACACTGATTATAAATCATAGTAACAAGCAATTGCCTATCTCTAGCTTCTGTTGTAAAATCTTTGATTACTCCCTCTCTGGAAATCATTTCTTCAAGAAATAACTCAAACATCAAGTAGAATGTGGCTCTAAGACCCAATCCAGATATTACACTAGGATCAACCCCAAAAATCCACAAGAAAATCTGGATTTTCCAAGCCACATGTTATCCATGAGCTATATGAAAATTATGTGGTATATCAACAAGCCATATAAAGTTCTTTTTAATTCTCAATAAAGATATCAATATCTTATAAATCTTTTCCTTCATCTTGGACTATATGCTTTTCAGAAGTATTTAATCAACATGGGTGGCACAGGTAAGCTATTCATATTTACTCAACTTAAAGAAAAATACCTCCAATTGATGATACAGGAAATAGAACTCTTTACTGGCTGGAGACCCTACAAAGAAGGACAAGTTGTCCCTTCTGGGTACACCATCTTTAACAATGGTCATCATACCTGCCATGACTGTCAATGCAAAAAGACTATTCAAGGGAATCCAACATGTGCCTCTCACAATTGAGAAATCATGTGATTGTGTCATTGAGTTTGATTTTGACAAAAACCAATAAACATATTGAGCCATAATTCAACCCAGATCCATCATCTAGGCTGGGAAAAGAAGTGGGCTTGTTCTTGGGCCCCAAGACCTAGACATATGTAATGAGGCCTAAATTAGGTTATCAAAGGACTATACTTAACTATAGGACCCAGTAAAGCCAGGAAGTGGCCTCCCAATTGAATAATGAGGTCTTAAATTGAGAGCCTTATTCACCTATCTGCTTGGTTGCCAAGAATAGAAAAAATGGGAATCTAAAATTAGCTTTTTGTGCCCCTACCTATGATGAATCACCTACAGAGGCCCAAGAAGACAAGCTTATTGAGAAGAAGCAGCCTAGCCCAAAAAATAAACAACAGACAACCAATGAAGCTCTAGTTAAAGATGAGACATGCACAAGCCAAATAATTACTCCTGATGACAGAAATAAAACCATTCTGCCAGCCAGCCAAATGCTTATGAGCCAAGATTTCATACATACCACACGGCTAGCTCAAGAGTAGTGGCATGATGAGCCAAAGCTGGGAAGTTGCAATCTTTTAAACCCAAACTCCTAGGCCAATGAAATATCTTTATTTTTACCAAATAAATCTGTTATGAACCTTTGGTTTACCAACTTACTTATTCATTTTCTTATATTATTTTTCTATTACAAGTTGACTGGTGCCTAACCAGTCCTCCTGGAATTAGTTCACCAAGATTCACCCTCAGGTAAGAACACACAGGATTATTACTGCCTTGGGAGCCCCCACTAAACCTGTTCACTTTAATGAGCACCCTCAATCCCAACCACAAAGAGTGAACATTAGAAGTCTTAATTTGTTACACCAGACTAGAAACCCCCAAGGAGCTATATCATCTAGTATGCAACAAAATGAAATTACTGTAGTATTCCCATTTTTAACAGAAAGTATAAAAAATTTGATATAAACCTGATCCTAATAGAACCACCTCTAACACCCAATTCAACCAGTTCTCCCTTGCTTAAATTCAGCCTCACTAATAATAGTAGTATGTTCCTAGAAGCTCTATAATTAGTACCCTCAAAGATGATTGACTCTGTCTTGCCAACCAATGAGGCTTTTCTATTGCCAGGAAGGCACTATTGTATTTGGTCAAGTTAGGTCCCATCATCTGGTAGGCCATGCCTGTCTCTTCTCCAGCCACTGCTTCATCTAGCAGACTTGTACTAGACACCTGATGTAAATTTCCTGGGGCCCCCTTTGGCACTCAATAGAGAATCTCACCCTAGACAAACTAAAAAGTGCCCTTGTCAGAAATGAAAATGTTTTCCATTCCAAAACCAAAAGTTTAGAGCAATATTAGAACCCTGGACAAACTGAAATGCGGGCTGCCAGCCTAGAAGACCAGAGGCCCGCATTTTTTGGGATTGAATCTCCTGATATTCAATCTGCAGATGATATCAAATGTGAAGACTCTAATGCAATGCTATCAGAAGTGGCACATACTGAATGTTTCAATCACTTACCTAATGAAAGTACAGGAATCCCCCCATTGGGCTGATGAGCTTAATGCACACCTTTATATCCAATCAAATCCTTGCCCCCAAGGGAAGAACTGACCAACAAGCCCCCCAAGAACACCGCTCCAGAACAGAAGGACCTTGTGACCCTTCTATGGATTTCATCCAATGAGATTCTTTTTGGTGTCAGTGCCATTTTGAAGCCCTTGGAACCAAGTAACCTGCCTTCTCAAATTAATGATTCCCAGCTATTAGAGGTAAAGTCTGGTAGTGGGGTACTATATGAACCCCTAGACCCTACACTGGTCTTTATCATCACTTTGAAATAAAGTTTATGAGATATTTGCTCTCCTAATTATTCCCATATTTGATCTTAGCTATCTGTCAATTTAACACCTACCCTTCTGGCCTACCAGCCCCTCTTCTCACAGTTTTCCTTCTTCAAGGTGCACCCTATGGACCTGTTCACTTTTACTGAATACCCACTGAAGCCTGAGTATAAGGAATATATCACTGCAAAAATATTAGCAAGCAACACTCTGGTCTGCACTAAGGGACTGATAAGATTTAACAAAAGGATTCTTGGAACAATTCTGAGCCCCCACAGAGAATCATGGATTCTGACCTGGGTTAGAGGGCAGTCACACTTTAATTTTGTCTTTGCGTTAAACAACTTGGCTTCTGTGACCAATAACATTGCCAATAGACAGGATACTTTGGAAAAGGAAGTTCAAGGTCTCCATATTGGTGAAGACTATTAACAAGAAGATCTCCCATCTGGTGCCACAATCTGCGACTATGAATAACAGGGTCAATGGGATTGCAGGAACATTGAATGTTCACCAGATTTGTATTAATGAGATTGGTACTGTGGCAACTACATCTAGAGATAATGGAGGCCAAAATAGCTCTAATCTAGATACATTGGAGGAAAGCCTTTGTCTGCTGTGGTCAATACAACCTGCTTCTGAGTTTAAATTAGAGCCTACTTCCATCATCAATATTCTGAATGAGGGTGATAACCTCCGGTCTACCTCTTCCTCCATTGATCCTAACTACAAACCACCATCAAACATATATTTGATCCCAAGACTTCCATTGTTGTAACTGTGTTGTTTTAGCAGAGTTACAAGGGGGGAAATGTTTAGAAGCTAGCTAATAATCTTTATTGAGAGATAGTGATTATATAGTCAATGTGAATCAAGGATAACAGGAACATGATTGTGTTGATCACATGGCTGGATGGTGAAGGGGTGGCTTAATTCTGGTAATGAGTCAAGCGCCAAAACAAGGTATCCACCATAAGGAATTGTCATCTGTTAATGTTGTTATATTTTGGTAATTCAAGTTGACCTCTTGGTCTGGCTAAAAGTGGCCGGGTAATCAGATTGTGGGTCACAAACCTGCTTGTTTGGAACCTTACTGGCGGGTCAAGCCTGCTGTTTTGACACCCCCAACTGAAGATTGGCCTCCTCTGGGGGTAGGTTGTCAGGGAGGTTGTCAGGAGCCCGGGCGCCATACTGGACTAGCTGTTTTTCTGTGGTGGGCAGGGCAGTTTTGCATTGTTTTTGTCTTGCTTTGCAGGGTCTTAGGTGATCATGGTGTAGGGTCTTGTCTTTTTTGCGCTTCCTGAGTCCTTGCACAAGGTAAGTGTTATTGTTGTTTACCTTTAGAATGATTGCTGGGCCTACTTTTTTTGGTTGTAGTTTGCTTTTATCAACGTTAATGACCCAAACTTTGTCCCCAACTTCATGTCTATCTTGGATGGGGACAAAAGTTTTTTTGCAGAAGTTTGTTTTCCTTTTATGTTTGCTTACTGTTGGCCTCTATAACTTGAGGGTCTGAGAAAGGGGGAACTTTGCTTGGAATTTACAGCTTGGGTCCTGTCAATGCTTGAATTATATTGGGCTGTGTGCTGTATATCAACTCAAAAGGGCTTTTCCCGGTGGATATGTTCACCCAGATTTGGCACACAAGTAGTGCAGTTGATAGCTGCTTATACCAGTCTTCAGGTCTCCTAGCAGTGAGTTTGGCTAAGACTTGCACAAGGCTGCCATTTAGCTGCTCTACACATCCATTGGCCTGTGGGTGGTATGGCGTTGTTACAGTGTGTTTGACCCTATTTTTAGTAAGGTATACATTGGTGATTTTGTAGGTCAATTCTTTCCCTCCATTGGTTATCAGGAGTTCTGGCTTTCCGAACTTGCTGATTATCTCTTTGCCAATAAATTGTCATACATCATTGCCAGTGAGCACCCTTACTGCTTGGGCTACTGGCCATCTTGTAGCAAAGTCTATGGCAGTGATAATCTATTTCTTATCAATGTGTTTCCCTGGCATGGGGCCAATGACGTCAAGGGCCCATACTTTGAAGGGTAGTTGTGTGTGGATGGGTAGTACTGATTTTAGTGGGGTTTTGCTTTTTGAAAATTTCTCACATACTTTGCATTGGTCCAAGACTTCTTGAACTTCACAGTACAGGGTTGGCCAATATGCTTTGTTTTTAAGGAACTCATCTAGATTTTGACTCTTGGTGTGTCCAAGGTCTCTGTGATAGAGTAAGATGGTTTCTACCCGCTGGTGCGTGGGGATATAGGAAATGGTAGTGCTGTCAGAAATTTTTCTGTGTAGGGTCCCGTACACATCAGCAAATAGGTGTTTATTTTTGATAACTGTTTCCTTTTTTATATCAGTTGTACCAGGGGGAACCCTTGTCCTTTGTTTGTAGTACCAAGAGAGGCCAGTCTGGGTCAAGCCCATTTTCTCCTCTTGTGGCACGGACATATAGACGTGAGAGGGCGTCTGTCATAGCAAGCTTGTGACCAGGTTTGTACTGTATGAGCATATTGAATCTCTCCAATAGCTCCATCCAGCGGGCTTGGCAGCAAGATAGATTTGCTTGGGGCTTAAAATATAGGAGCAACTTGTGGTCAGTTAATGCTGTGAATTCTTCCTGCCGCTCTAGATAACAGCACTATTTGACTAGATAGTGCACAATGGCCAACAGTTCCTTGTTGTGGATAGGGTATTGACACTTGTCATCTGTCAACTTTTGTGATTCATAGGCTACGGGCAGGAAGTCACCATCACTATTTTTGATTTGTAGGACTCCCCCAATGGATGCATCTGAGGCGCCAGTTTTCATTTGGTATTCCCCATCATGTTTGGGGTATTTCAGGATGGGAGCTGTTGTGAACTTTTCCTTGAGGCGTCTAAAACAGAGATCATGTTGGGGGGTCCACATAAACTTGGATTTGGCGCCTGTTATGGCAGATAAGGGGGAAGTCAAAATGCCACAGTCAGGTATGAAGCGGCATACATAGGCCACCATCCCCAAGAAGGTGCAGAGCTCTAACTTATCCTTGGGTGGCAGCATTTTGCATATGGCCTGTATCTTTTGACTGTTGGGTTTGATGCCATCCTTTGAGACTATGTGTCCCAGGAAGGGTAATTCCTTGCAGAAGAACTGGCACTTGGAGGGCTTGGCCAACAGTTTGTGTTGTGCCAGGGTAGCAAGACTTCCTCTAGGTCTTTGTGGTGCTGTTCCACCAAGGGACTGTAGACAATGATGTTGTCCAGGTAGACTAGGGCATGCTTGCCTATGTGTGGCGTGAATACTTTGTTCATGAAGGTTACAAAAGTGGACAGGGCGTTTGACATGCCAAAGTTTAGAACCACACATTTGTATGAGCCGTATTTAGTGCAGAAGGCTAATTTTGGGGATGTATTCCTCCTTAATGCAAATATGGTTGTAGCCTGCAGTCAGATCAATCTTTGAGAAGACTGTGGCTCCTCCCAAGGCATCAAAGAGATCATCAATTGGTGGTAGTGGATAACAATTCTTGATGGTAACTTTGTTTAGGGCTTGGTAGTCTGTGATCAGATGTAAGGTACTGTTGTGAATAACGGCATTCACCATGTTTCAATTT
Organism: Entomophthora muscae; assembly: GCA_014839935.2. Taxonomy (NCBI): domain Eukaryota; kingdom Fungi; phylum Entomophthoromycota; class Entomophthoromycetes; order Entomophthorales; family Entomophthoraceae; genus Entomophthora; species Entomophthora muscae. The sequence goes on from QTSX02005169.1 coordinate 25,573, forward strand.
CGCCTTTGTTGGGCCATTTTGAAGACAAATCTCTTGCTTTTGCTTTTGACTCTCAAAATGATCTGGCTTCCGCTTCAGAAATATGATTGTTTGGTTCCCTGACTCTGCAGCAACTCACTTGCCCCACTCATGCTTGTGGCAAGTGATCCTACCGTCCTGGTAGTGTTTTGTGGTATTCCTAACCACTATATATTCCATTTCATATTCACCAATAAAAATTAAGTTCTATTCACATTTTTGTCTTTCTGTCTTCTGTACTTCCGCGCCTCTCTCTAGCCACGCCTAATAGAGATTATTCATCCAGGGCCGCAAGGTAAACACTATTGCCTTCCCTGTCATCTAACCAAGACTTAGTACAAATCCAATCCTAAGGTTAGGATTCCCTGTTGTGTGTCTGTGCTGCGCCTCAGAACACAACAAAAATGGTGCTCACTACAGGGGCTGTAAGCCCCTTGGTTATCCCTTTTGCATCTATGTTTGCAGGTCCCTTGCCTCCGCCTATTCAGGAGTTGACCTCACCTGAAATTACCAGCCCTCCTATTGAGAAAGACATCACCAACCCGCCTATTGTCTCTACTGTACTGAACCTTGGGAATGGTCCCTGCTTAGTTGCTTACCCTATGGGTACCCCTGACTTGGAACAAGTCATGGCGGTAGCCCTTAGGATAGCTCGGGACGGGGCCATCCCTTGCCTTCAGTTACAGTTTAGCTGTGACAAATACTATGAGTTAATTGTGGCCCCTCAGTTTCCACAACATCTCCTCTCAGCGGCTGGCTCCGCTGATTATCTGCTGTCATCCTTTGTACAGCCCGCCTTGGCCCACCACCAGATGGTGTTGGGACTCCATGTTCAAGAAATTTTGTCTCTACAAGAAGCTGTTACCCATTGTTGGGACCAGTTTGCCGCCTACCAACAACGGATTCATTCCCTGTTCTCCCTGATATCTGACAATAAGCATGATTTGGTCACCTCTCAAACATGTTTAGTCAATTCCATTGAGCAAATGCGCCAGTCTATCTCTGAGTACGTTAGGGAGCAGCTACATGAGTTTCACCAGTTAGAACAACCCTGGTGCACTCAAGTAGACTCCACCCTAAACGCTTATCTCTCTGATTTTGAGCGCCTAGTGCAACAGCTCAATGCATTCAGTGTCTATTCCTTTGAGCAATTGCAACAGATAGATGACCTTGAAGCCCAAGGTCTAAATGAGCTCAGTGCAGAATTCAATCAAGAGAGAGCTACCACTACCGCAGCTATTGCTAAACTTCAGAGTCAGGTGAATGAGCTGTCCACTCCCAAACCTGATGTTCTGCCTTCTCCTCCTGCTGATGATCTGGTGGACAGAGAGCAGAAAATCTGGGAAGCAATCCGGGAATTACATGCTTCCACTCAAGGCCAAGGACGTCCTACTGAAATGCCTCAACCTGATCCCCAGGTCCTTGCGCTGACTGCACAGGTTGCTGAACTACAGCAAGAAGTCGCTGCTTGACGTGAGGTAGTAACGGCCGCGGCTAGTCCACTTGGGGTTAACAAAGAGGATGGCTGTTGTCCTGGTTTGGCAGGGGCTCCTCAAATCCACTGTGCCAGAGAGTTGATTGCCCTAGCTAATGAGGTGGATCATTTGAAACGAGACCAGAATGAGTTGGACAGGGACGTACAGGAGATGAGTGAGTTGATCAATTTGGTAAACAACAGATTTGCCCCTTGCCTATCAGTGGGGCCATCCCTTACTTTGCAACTGGCTGAGCTCTCCACGGTTGTCACTACTCAAGGACAACACCTAGATGTTACTGAACAACAGACTGCTCTAGCCAACACTACGGGTGCCAGAATCACCGAGACTCTGACAACCCTTGAAGAAAGCGTTTGACAACTATGGGCTAGACAACCCCCCTCCAAATCTGAAGCTGAGTTCTCCCCGCGCATAAATGTACTTGATAGCAACAATGGGGTTAACTCCTGAGGCACACTTCAAGCCTACTTTTAAGCAAGTCTTTGATCCTAAAACCTCGACTATTTCAGCCTTCTTAACAATTTACAAGACTGCTATGAGGCGAGCATCAGATGAAGTTAAGAAAGAACATATTCTGACTTGCCTACACCCGACCTGTCAAGAGGTAGTTGTACCAGTGCTGCCCTCCATTGAGACCTGGGAGAACATGAAACAGCTCCTGATTGACAAGTTTGGTGGTGATCTCAGCCTGGAGGTGAAAAAGGATGCTTTCATGCACATATCCTTCAAGCCCAAGGAGACATTAGCTGAATTTGCTGACAGATTTTACATGGAGGGGCAACAGTTAATAACAAGCAGACAATTGATGGCGCATGAAGCATATATGGCCTGCACCCAGGTCCTCAAGGTGAACCAACTCCTATGCCTCCATTTCAAGGCCCACAAGGCTATGCTGTCCTCCGTGAAAAGTATAAAGACACTGCTCCAAGATATGCATCTTACCCATTCTGGGGCAGTCATTTGGGAAAGTTGTGCCACTTCCAACTCTGGCTCCTCTTCTTGCGGCCAATGTATCCTCACTATGAACTCCCAAAATCCTCCTCAATGTCAAGGTTGCCACAACTGCAGTCAGATAGGCCATGACTCTTGCGTCTGCACCAATCCGCGGGTTGAAGGAGCTGATCACAAGGATCAGCCGGGAAAAGAAAAGTCAACCTAGAGGCGGAGACGCTCTTGGTTGAAAATTCTTCCCAGTCTCCTTCTATAACTCTGCCTGCTACTGACTCTGATCCTGCTGATGATGAAGCTCCTCCTATCCTCCTCCTGTTCCATGACATTTCTGACAATTCTGATGTGGATGAATCTGATGTTGAAGACCATGATGCATATGAGTTTTCTGTTCTTGCCATCCCTGAGACTATTGCTGTTCCCTACAAGCTATGATCTGGGAAGACTAAAACTACCGCCAAGCCCTTGTCTGAGGCCAAAGCAGTTGTTCCCTGCCCCAATCTTACTCAGGCAAAACAATCCCCTGTATTAGTGGAATCATCAGAGGAAGCCGCTGAATTTGCAGACGCCGTTTTCAAGAATGTATCTGTCTCACTCCCTCTCCAGAACGTATATAAGGAGTTTCCGGGACTACAATGCATGATTGAGAAATGAGACAAGGAACTAGCTGAGGCACAGGATATCTTGGCTGTTCTGCCACCCTTTGGACGCACCACCACCCGAGTAGATATATCTATCCAGAAGGTCAAGATCAAAGCTGTCCTGGACACCGGTTCTCCTGTCAACGTTGTTTCTTCTAAATTGGTGAAGAAACTTAAGCTGGCCCCTGATCTCAACTACCATCAATCCTATGGCACCGCTGGTCTCTCCATGACTCGCGCCATTGGTGCGTACTCTGCCTTATCAATGCAATTTGGTAAACTCCTGTTAGCTGCGCCGGCTGTTGTTCTAAAAAATGAGAGCTATGACCTTTTGGTTGGTACCCATTTCCTTCAGGAATATAATGGGATCATCAACCTAAAGGATGGCTATCTTTCTATCCTAGGGTACAAAGTCCCTCTGATCTTTGAAGAGACAATCAAAGTTCCTGGTAAACATTTGAAGACATGTACTCTGGAGTACCCCACTGGAGTTTTCACCCTAAAATACTAAACCTATTCCACCAACATGAAGTGTCCTCCCATGGCTTGTCCTGCAACTGAGGGAATCCCTCTCATGGCCACGTCTGCTATCACCATCCCCACAGGCTCTCAGGCTATCATAGACTCCCAGATATCATATGAACTACCTGAACAGACTTTCTTAGAACTGTACTCCCCTCCTTTGCTGGGGCGTAACAAGCCTTACCTTTGTCCTGGAATTCTGGACGTTTCCCACAAGGATCCTGTTCAATTACTAGTTGCCAACCTTACTGCGCTTTCTATGACAGTATCCAGAGGACAGGTTGTTGGTTACAGAAAGTTGTTAAATGCTCCTGAAGTCTTGTCTCTTCACCCTTTTGGAACGTTTCAAGACTTTAACCTACCCAAAGACAAGCCTCAAGTCCTATCTCTGTTCACTGCCCAAGACTTCCCTCAGTTGTACCTGGTTCAACAGAAAGAGGTGCTTGATTTACTAGACCAGTTCTCAGACATCTTTGCTAAAGATAGTAATGATTATGGGCTAGCCAAAGGTGTGATTCATCAGATTGACACAGGAGATGCTCCCCCTTTTGTGCCAAGCCATACTGCTGCAGCCAAGTGGAAGATGTGCAGGTTTCTAAGGAGCTCAAACAACTTCTTGATGCTGGACTGCTAGCTCCCTCTCAAAGTCCCTGGGCTTCCCCCTGATCATCTTAAAGAAAAAGGATGGTGGACACCAGATTGTGATGGACTATTGAAGGTTGAATTCTCTAACCAAGAAAGATTCCTATCCCTTACCGCGCATTGATGACGCTCTTTGACGCCTTGGGGGTTCTAAGTTTTTCTCTGCCATGGATTTGGTGTCTGGCTACTGGAAAGTTGACCTCTCTCCTAAAGACCGTCAGAAGGCTGCACTCATCACATCAGAAGGATTGTTTGAACCTACCTGCATGCCGCAAGGGCTCTGTAATGCCCCGGCAACTTTCCAGAGGGCCATGGATTCCATCCTGTGTGATTTGAAGTTGTTGTGTGTCTTAGTCTACCTAGATGATATAACAGTCTTCAGTGCAACTTCTACAGATTACCTAGCCCATCTTAAAGAAGTGTTCATAAAGGTCCAAGAAGCTGGTCTCAAGTTAAAGCCCTCTAAGTGTGCTTTCTTCAAAGAGCGCCTTGAATTCCTGGGCCATGAAGTAACCCAAAAGGGAATTTGTCCAATGACCAAGAAGGTTGAAGCCATTGACAAAATGCTTCCGCCCACCAAACTCCAAGAAGTACAAGTCTTTCTGGGCATGATGGGTTACTATAGAAGATTCATCCCTGAATTTGCTGATACTAGCAAACCCCTGGTCCAACTATTGCGTAATGTCCCTTTTGAATGGACCACCAGCCAACAGCAAGCCTTTGAGACTCTAAAGCAGAAACTCAAAGAAGCACCCATTTTAGTGTACCCCAATTACAATAAGGAATTCATCTTGTACACTGATGCTAGTGACCTTGCTATTGGGGCTATCTTGGCTTGACTCAATGATGAAGGTGTGGACCATCCTGTAGCCTATACTTCCCGTGTGCTGAATAAGCATGAAAAGAATTATAGCGTTACAGAGAAGGAGTGCCTTGCTGTGCTGCATGCAGTCAAACAATTCTGCCACTACGTGTATGGTACCCATTTCACTGTTGTCACTGACCATGCTTTGATCAAATGGTTACAACAACTTAAGGAGCCTGAGGGGCGCTTAGCCAGATGGGCTCTCCGCCTGCAAGGTTATGACTTTACTGTGCTCCATTGCCCGGGATTCAACATCAGAACGCTGATGGGTTGTCCCAAATGCCCATCCTTGCCCTACATCCTGCGGAGGCAGACCGCCTGTACAAGCTATTTGGCTACCCTTCTTCCTGGGAAAGTGAGACAGAAAAGGTTTGACTTGCCCTGTCTAAATTGTCTGAAGACACCCTCATACGTGACAACCAACTCTTCAAGAAAGTGCAGGGTCAATACCTGCCATACATGCGCCCCAGTCTTTGCCTCTCCTTGGTGTCGCAAGCTCATAAAGAAACTGGCCATGGAGGAATTGCCAAAACCTTTGACTGGCTTCAGAAGAATTACTTCTGGGAGAATCTTTTCCTGTTGATCCCAGATGTCATATCTAGTTGCCATGACTGCCAACTTCAGAGGCCCCAAGCTGCTTCCCATGAGTTCAAATTGGTCCCCCCTCAACATGCCTTTCACACTGTCAGCATTGATGCTGTAGGTCCTCTCCCCCGCTCACGCTCCGGATGCCGCTTTATCCTGATTGCTGTTGACCACTTCAGCAAGTGGATAGAAGCTCACCCTACTAAAGATATCACTGCTAAGACTACCGCTGCCTTCCTGCTGCAGGATGTTTTCTACCGCCATGGCTGTCCTCAAGTGCTGTTATCAGACAATGGGACCAACTTCTATGCCAAACTTGTAACCTCTGTTATTGAAGCTCTAGGAACTCACCAGTCCTTCTCTGCCCCCAATAATCCTTCCACTAATGGAGCAGTTGAGTGTACCAACTTGACACTGGTTTCTATCATGAGGAAACTCACCTACTCTGACGCTGCCAATTGGGATCTATACTTACCTGCTGCACTCTTTTCCTGATGTCTGAGCAAGCATCGGGTCACAGGGTACTCCCCCTTTGCCATGTTATATGGGCGTGAAGCCACCACTCTGTTGCTCTTGGGGGTTCCCCTACTCTCCTCTGATAAGGCCATGAATCCTGACAACCACATCAAAGACTTAGTCAACTGCAGCATTGATATACAGGCCACTGCCTACACTTCTTCATATAAGACTAAGATGCTTGAGCTCTCTCCTGACAACGCAGGGCGCTCCCCCTTGCCTGAGTTTGATGTTGGTGACCATGTCCTATACTATCAACACCGTGTGGGTGGGCGCGCACACAAACTGGACTCCCTGTGGATTGGTCCTTTAGAGGTGACTTTCAAGCAAGGATCTGAGTACACTGTAAAGTTCCTCTCCAGTGGTTGCCCTTTTGCTCGCGTACATGCCAAGTTTCTCCGCATGTATCACCCCCCAAAGGCCAATCTAGAGGGGGCCATGTTGTGAATAACGGCATTCACCATGTTTTGATTTTGCCTTTGTTGGGCCATTTTGAAGACAAATCTCTTGCTTTTTCTTTTGACTCTCAAAATGATCTGGCTTCTGCTTCAGGAAATATGATTGTTCAGTTTCCTGACTCTGCAGCAACTCACTTGCCCCACTCATGCTTGTGGCAAGTGATCCTATTGTCCTGGTAGTGTTTTGTGGTATTCTTAACCACTATATATTCCATTTCATATTCACCAATAAAAATTAAGTTCTATTCACATTTTTGTCTTTGTGTCTTCTGTACTTCTGCGCCTCTCTCTAGCCACGCCTAGTAGAGATTATTCATCCAGGGCCGCAAGGTAAACACTATTGCCTTCACTGTCATCAACCAAGACTTAATATGAATCCAATCCTAAGGTTAGGATTCCCTGTTGTGTGTCTGTGCCGCGCCTCAGAACACGACAGGTACTGTCCTTCTTGGCCACAAAGAACACGGCAGCCCCAAAAAGAGACTGTGAGGGGCAGATAAGTCCTTTCTCTAACGCCTCCTTGAGGTAGGTGCATAGGGCATTGTCTTCATTTGGGGTCAGCCTGTAGATAGGGTACGCTTTGGGGACAGCCCCTTTGAGTTGGATGGAGTGTTGGATGTGTTTCTCAGGGGGCAGTCTGGGTAGTGCTTCTTTGAAGATTTCTGGATGGTGGGCCACAATTTTGTGGTCCTGAGGCATGGAGGTATCCTGGTAATCCTTGAAGTGTATGATCTTGTACTGGCAGGAGTCCCAGTTAATTGCCTTCAGGTTTTTCTTTTTGTCCAGGGTCTCTGTGATGCCCACAAAGACGTGGTTGTGTAGGAGTTGGTCAACTGAGTCAGGGTAGATCTGGTGGTTGACACCTTTATTCTTGATGGTCAACACTGAGGTTGCACAGTCTACATGTGGATTGTTCTTTTGTAACCAGTCCAACCCCAGTACAATGTCAAACCTTGGGAATTCAATGATGGGACCTTGGATGTTGGAGTGGAGGTTCTTGAGCATGACAGAGAAGAGGGCAGTTTCCCTTGTCACAGCAATGTGGTGTTCATCAGCCAGGACCACGTTTTTAACCCGCAAAGGATTAGTGGTTAGCTTGAACTTGTCAACAAAGCTGCTGTTGACTAGGGTTTGATCTGCACCCAAATCCAGGAGTGCTGAGCCTGTGTAACTGCAAAAACAGAAAAGATAGGAAATCAGTTTATTGGGATTCCTGGCAATGGTGTACAGTACTGGGTCCTCCAAGGGCACTTGGATCATTGGGCATTGGTCCACGTCCTTGGGTCAGTACTCATAATTGGGCAAGTCAGGAGCTGTGTGGGGAGAGCTTGGCTTTCTTAATGCTCTCCCCGGGCTTTTCCCATATCTTGATTGCCTTGTGTGGTTGTGATACAGAAATGGGTACAATTTGACTTGCCATTGTTCCCATTCCCATGTTTGTTTGAGCTTGTAGGCTTATGGTTGGTGTTATTCCTGTTGTTTCCAGGGGGTGGTTGAGTGGAGCGCCCGCCTGCGTGGGAATCCTTGGGTCTCTCTTGTTTTCCTGTTTGTGCCTTATGGAGGGCTTTGGAAGTTTGTTCTGCTTTCTCTGCCTTGCAATAAAGGCTCTGTAGATTGGTCACATGGTCCAGGTTTGCATGCCTCATCACATGCAACTTGAGGGTGTTGTAGCACATGAGATGTGTGGTTGGGGTGTCAAAGGCCATGTCAGATGGTGCACAAAGTCAGAGTTCCTTGTAAGCGCAGATGAGTTCCTTCATAGTGCCTGTCTGGGTTAGGTTCTTTACTTGGCGTATGATCATGAGCGCTGTGTCCTTAGGCACAAGCCTTGACAGAAGTCTTGCTTGAAGGTATCTTAGTTCTTGTTGGTGTGTTCTTTGTGCCACTTGTCATACCAGGTGCTAGTGTCATGGGTCAGGGGGATGGATATTTCCCCAAACCAAAATTGCTGTGGGCATTCCATCTGAGCTAGCTTGCTCTGGGCGGACTGGATCCATGTGGCAGTGTTGTTGTTGGCCCCAGCAAAAGTTTCCAAGGCAGCGCTTCACAGTCTTTGGGCTAAGTAGGAAGGCATGGTGTTTTTGTTGGTTGGTCACAGAATGGAGAAGGAAGTCTGAAAGAGTCCTTGTGCAGACATGGCGTTGAAGGCGGGTAGTGGAATCCCTGTGTTCTGGTACAGGACAAAGTCATTGGGTATCTTGGCACCAGGGGTGTATGGGGTCCAGTCAGGTGGGAGGCCAGACATAATTCTGTCAAGGATTTGTTGGCCGCGCACATTCAGGCAACATGCTGAATTTTTTAAGATAAGGTAGGATGGAGAACCTACCTGTGCTATCAATGTTGTAAATGTGCTGTTTTAGTAGAGTTACAAGGGGGAAATATTTAGAAGCTAGCTAATAATCTTTATTGGGAGATAGTGATTATATAGTCAATGTGAATCAAGTATACAGGAATATGATTGTGTTGATCATACAGCTGTATGGTGAAGGGGGTGGCTTGATCCTGGTAATGAGTCAGGCACCAAAACAAGGTATCCACCATAAAGTATCATCATCTGTTCATGTTGCTGGATTTGATAATTTGAGTTAACTTCCTAGTCTGGCTTCAAGTGTCAGGGTAATTGGATTGTGGGTCACAAACCTGCTTGTTTTGGACCTTGCTGGTGGGTCAAGCCTGCTTTTTCAACACCATCATTGTGGAATTCTTGACTATTTACAAGTCTGCTATTAGAAGGGTCACTTAAGATCTCAAGAAGGAGCAGATTTTTATCTTTATACATCCTAATTTTCAGGAACTTTTTTCCTTATCTCTCTTCTATTGTTACTTGGGACAATATAAAGAGACTCTTGATTGAGTAGTTTGGGGGCAACCTTAATTTAAGAAGTTAAAAAGGTGCAATTATGCATATTGCCTTCAAACCCAAGGAATATCTGGCTGAGTTTACAGACTGCTTTTACATCAAAGTACGGCAACTCATCACCAATTATCAGTAGACTTCTTGGGAATCATATGCCACTTGTTTTAGCACTCTCAAAGTGAGCCAAATTTTGTGCTTACACTTTCAGGCACACAAGGTGTCTCTCATCTTCATGAAGAGCGTCAAAAATCTTTTTTAAGACATGCACTTGAGGCATGGTGGGACTGTGGTGCGTGAAAGCAAAAATAATAATGCCGGCAATGCTTACTGAACTCTCCACATTATGATTTTGAGATCAAATAGGCAACCCAAACGTCAGGGCTGTCATAGGTGTGGACAAATAAGACATCACTATTGGTCTTGCAAAACCCCACAAGTAGAATATTGTGATCTAAAGGATCAGGCAGAAAAAGAGAGGTCAACATAGATGCAGAGAAACTCTCTGTTAAACAACCTTCCCAGCCTTCTCCTGATCCCCCTACTGATGATAATCCACCCCTGTCATCTGTTCCCACCATTCTCTGCCTCTATTATAATTTTTTGAATGAATTGGAACCCAAAGAATCATATTATGAGGATGACAATAACTATGGTTATTCTGTATTGATTGTTTCTGAAACTGTGTATATTTCTTATAAGCTCTGCTCATGAAAGATCACTATTCCAACTTGCCTTCCCCCAATCAAAACCAAAGCTATGATAGCTCATCCTTATCTGGCCCAGGATGTACAGTTATGCCTCCCTCTTAGGCCTACACTTCAAGCCCCATCAAACGCTTGGGTGTTCTACCAAATTTTGTGTGGAAATTTATCCAAACTTCACCAGAAATCCCAAGTAAAGCCCTCATATTACTTTTTTTGAAATTATTCTGAAGATTTCCCACCTAAATCACCCAAGAGACACCCCTAGTTACATATCATTTGAAATAGTGGCCAGGGGAAGTGTTATGTACATTCAAAGAAGGTTCTTGAATTTTAGTTGAGTTATTTCTCCTTTTGATTCTGATTATTCAAAATTGATCAGATATTTCCTCCTCAGTAAATGCACTCATATTACCTCATATCATTGAGCAATTAGTTTTGTGATATTTAACCTCTCACCTCAATTAAATCACATCCCTTAAATCAATACAAGAGTTGTTGTTGTGAATGATATCTCAATTCTAATATTGAGCACAAGTCAAATCCAAGAATCAAACCCTGTTCCCCAGGAAATACGGTATGTTAGCCAATTAGGCCAAGGAGCCAGCTGGCTGCTTTTTTTTAGTCTCAATTATCAAGGCTGTTCAATTACCTGCTCCAAATCCAATAAGTTTTCTTTAATGGAGAATTGAGCACAGTCAAATGCACACCACATAAGACCCAGATCTACACAGAAGTAGCCACTTGCCTAAAGGAGGTTAAAACTAAACCTGAAATCAAACTATTTAATAAGTATCATTCAATATAAGTCCCCAGCGCAAAATTAATGATGTATTTGGCAAGACCTAATGATTCAGGGAATAGAGGCAAAGAGATAGAGTGACATCACTTCTATTCTTCAACACCAGCTAACCCAGAATTTGACACATTTGAAGCCTCCCCCAAGTTCCAAAGTCCCGTTGCAATAATGCCTGTGGACCTAAAGTCTGAAAATTTTGAGAACACAAATTTTAATAGTTTAAAGCCCCTGCTATGTTTATAATGACAACATCATCATTCTGATAATAAAGTTTAAATTAACATTTGGTTCACTTAAATCCTACTTTATCTAGTTTTAGTATTTTACCATCTCCACACCAGTCCCACAGGCTCAAAAGCTTCTGTCACTCCTACTGAAAAGCCTATGGACCCCCTACCCAAGTTATTATGTTCAACTAGAGCGCCATTTAGACCATTAAATTTCACCAAGTACCCTTCAAACCCAGTCTATTTCAAGTTCATCCTGGAAAACATACTTCTTTCTGATCCTTTGGAAAGAACTAGAGTCACAGAAACAATCAGCTGTGAAGAAAATTAGTATACTGTTACACCCAGACTATTCCACAATAAGTATAATTATCTGCACACATACCTGGTACCAATAATCCCACCTCTAATCCCACAGCCCAACTGCTCACAAGAAATTGCAGTCACTGCTGACGGTACTTCCACTCAGATGTTTGGAGTACTCTATATTAATCTTACAGGTTTGATGGATTCCATGGTGCCAAATTCCAGCCCTTGATCTTCACCTGGTCAATATTTATCCTATTTTATCAATTTGGCTCCCATCTTATGGTGGGCATTACCCTCTGACCTGGCAGTCCCTCCACCTGCATCAAAAAATGTTCCCACCTAAATTGGCATCCTGAAAGTTGTGAAAGACCTTGCTTCATCATTCCCTAATTCAATAAAGCTTGAAGCTTATTAGTATCTTTGGCCATTTGTGTCATAAAACCAACCTTGGGAAGCTGGTCAGTCATTTTCTGGAATTGGGCGGGCTGTGTGATTAGTGGGCAGAGCCCACCATAGGATTGGTGCTAACTTAAAGAGGTACAACTTAGATTTTCTTGCCCAAGACCACGGGCTGGAGACCAGAGTGATAGTGTCAATCACCCCAGTAAGGGTGATGTAAAATATTTCAAACATCTTGTTGGTATGTTCTAAGGGTATTTTGGGTGCAGAAGTGGGCATTAGTTTGGGGGTGAGAGGAGGCTCCATGTTCAGTTAGTAGGCAGGGAGGGAACTGAATTTATCCTTAAACAGTAAGGTTCACTGATAAACCAAGGGCCCTTTATGTTATATCTGGTTGCCTCTTTAGTTTAGGCCAAGTAATCTTGCACTAGTATACAGTAAGAGATGTAATATCTACATTCAGGCTTCAAAGGGTACTCCATGAAGTGGACAGGACCAAAATGGACACCTGGCAGACAATTTGTTGCAGGCAGGCGGACTGGAGGGTTTAGAGTTAAATTAGCAGATAATTAAGATAAAATATGGCAATTTTTGGGAAAACCAAAGGCTCAAAACCTTTATTCAAAAAATGACAATAAAGTCTAGTGCAGGGTCCATGGTTTTATTTAGTACCCTGTCACTAGTCTGTATATCTACTACATGGGATTCATCATAAGATCAGGAAATGTGAATTTAGGTACGCAGACACCTGAGTTTTGGGACAGAAAAATGACACTATCACAGGAAGGATGTATATTGACTGGGTCTTCAATAAGGATAGGGTAACCCTTCTGTTATTGAATGGTATTCTTGGGGTGACTTTCTCATCCATTTTTCATTCAGGTGAGGGGGTTTGATTGGCTGCCAAAGAAGATTTTAAGTTCATTAATCCAACAGAAGGATCTCCTTGCCTCCATTAGGAAATTTTTGTCCCTCACTAAGTGCCATGGTTGCCAATTCCTCACTGGTGTCTTCATCCTTAAGGATATTTGTGGTCTAGGCTTGAGAGGGTTTGATCCTGAAGAAGTGTGGGCAGTCAGCTCCCTGGTTGTCAGGGCTGGAGCCCCGCAGGCAGCTGTGACCAGGGTTCAGAACCCACTCCATACCTTAAGTTTTGGAATGGAAAATAGGCATTACTGAAAATTTGGCTTTAATTGTTGCTTTAGGGCTTTCAGTTGATTCCTCCTTCCTTTGACCCCCTGGAATTGTTGGTGACAACCATTTGGCTTATTGCTAAAACATGATTTTATTGTTGTTGAGAGCAAGGTTTATATCCCATTAATCTGCTCTCTGATTCTGTCAGGATTCAGAATCCTGACAACATTTTATATCAATTTACTTGATTTTATCATGTTCAAACTCAATTTTAAATAGGTTCTTATATTAAATTGATTCAGTTGTACCATTTCTGAGTGCTTTTGCAGTCCAATTACCTTTCAAACTATCTGTATTCTTGCACATAATTGCTGATCCTCAAAAAATCATATCTCTGCGGCTAGAGAACCAATCTCAATGTTTAAAGGCATTCCTGAAAGCTGAGACCAAGAGAAATATATTGGTGCCATTATTAAACCACTGTTACATGTTTTAATATACCTTCAAAATGCTATATCCCTCTTGTAGCATACTTTATCCTCTCATTCAAGAATTGATGAGCATAAATTACCTTTCCCTTTCTCTTAACCCTTATCCATCATTCTTCTTATGGTGCTTCAATAAATCTTATGGTTTTTCACTCCTGTCCTTGTCTTTTGAATTGTCTTGTCTCTTTCTGGATCTTCTTGGATAAATTATAAGATAATTGGATTAGTCAATGGTTTGAAGTTCTGGTGGCTCATGGAATCTTATTTCCATACTTCATTCCTGAAAGATTCCCAAAATATGCAAGGGTATCTTTTGCAAGTCTAGATATCCTTTCCCCCTAACTTTAAGGGTTTACCATGAATACTTTTCTTATCAGAAATGGCCTTATAAGTTTGGACAGCATAGGTCATGTTCTTGAGGAAGATTTCTTTAGTGTTGTGCATTTGCTTTATCCAGGTTTGCCCAGATGTATTAGCTTCTTTGTTCTCAATTTTGGGTTCCCAGGATGGACTATATTCATATTTGACATTTAAAGGGGCATGTTAGTTGATGCATGGTCTTTACTGTTATATGTGTATTAGGTTATAGGCATCATCTTGGCTCAGTTGTCTTGGTCAGTGTTGGCATAGCATTGGAGGTACTGCTTGTCAGGAAACGCCCTGAAACATATGGTGTTACAAAAAATGCCTTGGTAAAACTCTACTACTCTTCATACTCAAAACGCTAGTTTGATGACTCTCTTAGCTGCTCTAGACAATGAGCTTTGGCTTCTTAAAGTTTGGCTGCCAGCCAAACTTGCTAACCAGTGCAAAATGACAAAAGTATGCAACCAAGGCACAAGAATTGATGCAAATCTTAATTTGAGCATAACTCAGCAATCACTGGACAGATTTAGATGTCCAAACACGCATTTGAAGCCAAACACCAGGAAAATTGATTTAAGTTATTTTTTAGAAAAAGTGCAGATGCAAAGCCCAATGTGCGGGATTTTACAAAGAAATATGAGTCATGTTGTTCAGAAGATTCCCCAAAACTCCAGCCTTATGACACCAGCAGAGTCCCTAAGACTGTCTAAAAGATTTAGGAAGATTCTAAAGAGCCTAATATAATGATATATAAAGGTGTTTCTCACAAAGATCACCTTGTGATAATTCTAAGTTTAGCCTAATAAAATAAAGTTGAATTTGGTTGATTTTGAAAAGTTTATATTAGATCTATGTTTTTTGTTTCCTATGAAGAACTGTCAAGGACTACTGGGTCTTGACACTGCTCTAGGATCTGGTTCACTTTTTTGGTTTGGATGTTGTGACTGTACTACAGTAAAATTAGGCTGTGGTTTCACAAAGAGGTTGAATTGTGATGAATTTTATAGTTTGAAATTCAAAACAATAGGATTGGCCTTGGAGAGACTTTCCAGCGTAGTAATGAATTACCCAGGAATCAATTAGGCTGTCCCAATTGAGGGCCAAAATAAATATCTGAACAATTCAGATTATGAGACTAGGTGTCTCAAAATGACTAATTAACCATGGAGTTGATTAATACCTAGGGTAAAAAAAGAAGGAAAACACTGATAGGGATTCAAACCTTGAACTCATTTAATTGAGCAATAAGTTTATGTTGAGCTTAACAAGTACGCCAAGTTTTTTTAAAATAACTTTATTTAAAGTTTGGAACAACAGTAGAAAAGAACCACAGCTTAAAGGAATGGGGGATAGGAGGATCAATTTAATGTTGTCACATCACTTATTGGATTATTCAGCTGATCTTAGTTGGAAATACAACCACAGGTAGGGTCCAATAAATCACCATTACATCATACTGGGGGGACAAATTTAATATTCTTAGCTATAATTGGATGTGACTATCCTGGTACATGCTGGAAAATTCCATAATGCAGGTAAGGTCTAATTATAACAAAAATATAGAGGCAGAGCAGGCAAAAGCAACAGGATTCAAACCTGGGACCTCTGGGGCCAAGTTGAGCGCCTCAATCAACTCAGGCACCCAGGGCCTAACAAGTACGCCAAGTCAAGTCATTAAGTAGGTGGTTTGAGTTAGTCATTATATGCTGTATAATAACTGACTCAATCCAGTATCAAATCAAAGGCTATCTTCCATATAATTTATGGTTATTACTATGTGGACTAGTAATTGTATGGCACATAAGTGTCAATAATAGTGATTATAAAGCGTGCAATTAGTCTGATTAATTCACAATGACATGTGGTCTTTGGTGTGAATCAATTAACTGCAAAGGTTAATCAAGTTAATTGGTAGGTTCAGTTAACAGAAGGAAAACATCTAAATACAGGCAAGTATGCTTGTGTATTTATAATAGATTAGCTGGTTCCCAGTTGGAACACTGATAGCTTGGATATGGAATACATAATTCCACAGGGTTTAGGCACTGGAAGCTTGGAATGCTTCAAGTCAAAACAAGACATTACATTGTAAGGAATCAGGTGATTCTGGAATAATTTAGGCACCTTCTCATAGGTTGAGAAGTGTGAAGATCTTTTAGGTAAAGATCTGGATCTGGGATACATAGATTCCACCAGGATTTGGCTCCAGGAGCTTAGGAAGTTACATACCAAATCAATACATTTTCACAGAAGGAATCAGGTGATTCTGGGATGTATTAGGGCATGTTTTTATAGGTTAAGAGTGCAAAGATCTTTTTGATAAAGATCTGGATTGAATGACGCTGTTATGTCATAAACAATGTGATAGGAATCCAGGTGTGATTCTGGAACCAGAGGGGTTTTCAGCTGAGTGTACCCCAATTGATATATAATGAAAACATGGTAATAATTAATAAAAAAGGATACTTATGTGTGACACTGGTTGCTTTCCCCTCAATCTTTTTATGCTTTGTGTTTTTGACTTTTAACTGAAATAAGACTACCATGGAATGAAAGAGATGGTCTGCAGCTAAGACTATAAGAAGAAAAAAACGTGGAAGTGATCACCAGATGGCAACAAGTTTAACACCAAGATTGCTTGCCTGGAATCCAAGCTTATCAAAGCTTAAACAAAGAATTCCCTTTCAAACTGTAAAAGAGTTGGACTGGGATAATGAAGAAGCAAGCATAAATTGCTTGGATCCTTCACAGAAGTCAGTCTGTGGGTGTCAGGGATCCACTCATTGGGAAGTCTTTCTCCAATTGAATGAAGTAGAGCTCCCAAGATGAATTTGATCAGAGTGGAACCTACTAGGATCCCTATCATTAACATGTGTAGAAGGTGACCAAATAGGCAGAATCTTCCCAAGAAGGGAGTGAAGTGGCTGAGGAGATAATAGACACTGGTGTACCCTAAGACCAACCAGGGGGCCTTGGGGTGGATGATAGGTAGGAATTGAGCTGTTTCAACGTAAGGGGCATGTCGTTGACTTGGACCAAAACAATACCAAATTGAGTCTTCAGATTTGTCAGTAGGGGTTGGTTCAGGGGTTTTGAAGTTAACATTTGCTTGCCCATAACTGATCAATACACATAAAGTCCATAAAAGGAAGATGAACTATATGTTATTGGGAAAGAACCTTTGGAATCTACTAATCAAGTTTTTAGAATTGAAAATATAGATTTTTTGGTTGATAGGAATAAAGAAATTGTTGGAGCAATTTGGAAGGGAAGAATTAGTCAGTTTAAATACTGACTTCAAGTGAGGAAGGGAACATTATGGTTACCAGGTTGATCTGCAAGAGTGATTTGAGAAGTATTGCATTGCAGAACTGCAGCAGGCTGCAGCCTGCAATGCAAGAAGAGGCAGGTTAGGATATTTCATTGCAGTATTGTACCTTACTATGGTTAGGGATGGTATCTGGGGCTGGATGAGCAGTATTTCTTTGGCTTGGGTGGTTCACTGGGTTTGATTGGCTACCTGGGTCCCTGAATCTCTGGTTTGGACAATCTTTGCATTTATTTTCTGATTGATTGGCTGTTTTATGATTATTGGAGCCAAAATTTAATGCTGAATTGTCATTGTTGTTTGGAACCTTAAATTTCAATTTTGAATTATAATTTATGTTTTGATCTTGGTTTTCATGTTTGCTTTTGTTTTTTCATTCAGAAATAACTTTAACATATTCATTTATCAAATTCAAACGTGTTTTCAAATTGATTACATTAAGGGATTCAAATTTTTCCTTGGCTTCTGATTTAGCATTTAAAAATGCAACTTCTGGTTTCTCAATAATTTTAAAACAATTAAAGTCTGATTTCCAATTTGTGTTAGGGATGGAATCCCTTACAGTGGGTGGTAGGAGATTGATGTGCAACACTTGATTCCTAGGTCTTTTATCACCTGAATCATATAGTAGGCAGAGAACTAAGGTCCCTGTTGGAGATTATTTCTTTAAGAGTGCCATTTTGGGTCAAGATATAGTCATGGAAGCGTCTAGCAGTTTCTGTGGCAGAGTAATGTATTGTAGTTGGGATAAAGTAAGTCATTTTTGTGAATCTGTTGACCATGGAAAAAATAGTCTTAAAGTACTTTGAGGGAGACAGTTTAAGTATGTATTCCACAAGACTGATCACCAGGGTCCTTCAGAGATGTCCAAGGGTCTCAGAAGGCCTCCAGGTTTAGCTTTACAGGTCTTAGTCCTCCCATAAGTCTTGCAACCTTCTGATTAGGCAGCCATGTCTTTGTCTATTTTTGGCCAGGTGTAGTTCCTCTTGATTTCTTTGATATTCTTGAGTCTGTCAGGGTATCCAGCCATCTCCAAGTTGTGGTAGTCTATGATCACTTTGGCTCTTTTCTGGCCTTTTAGTATGTAAATTTGGTTGTGGAGTAGCAGTGTGATCTTTTTCAGGGAGAATCTCTTCTTGTAATGGGGCCTATCTGTTTCAAAGGTCAGGTTGACAATCAGTTACATTGTCTACTTGTTTGATTTCTGAACTTCAATTATTTTGGGTTTGTGGGCCATTATATTCATTTGATTTAGTTGAATACCTAGGCTGACAGGGTCAAGGAGCATATGCGTGTTGTGGTCTCTGGTCTCTAGCATGGAGAGGATCAAGCAGCTCTTCTGCTTAGGGCGTCAGGTATCACATTGATCTTTCCAGGTTTTTAAGCAATGATCAAAGTGTAGTCTTTCTGGTCCAAGGCCCATCTGGCCTGTATCTGGTTCAGTTTTATGGGTTTAAGAAGTATACCAATTTCTTGTGGTTTTTCAGTAATTTCACTGAGAATTTAGCGATACATAAGTATCTGCTCCAATGTTTAATGGTCTTCATGATTGCTAAAATTTCTTTATTGTAAATTGGGCAGTTCCCTTATGCTTGAGTCATCTTCTTTGAGTAATATGCTACAGTATATAGCATATCATTTCCTCCTTCATGAAGAAGCACCCCCTCTCACTGCAAAGTCAGAAGCATCCATCTCAAGGATAAAAGGCTTGTTGGGGTCAGACATAGAGTAAAGTCCCAAGGCCCACCATTAGCTCTGGACAGGGATATATTCCCCAGATTAACAAAAAGGCAGGCCACATGTAGACAAAGCCTCTTCAAAAGCTGGAGGACCTGGACCACACTGTGGATGAGCATTTTATGCTGGCTTTTATGGCCAAAACTTTTTCTTCTTTCCTGGAGTTCCCTACAACTACAGAGGAGGCTTTAATCTGGCTAGATTTTTTGCTTTCCTGGTGTTGTCCTGCCTTGAAACAATTGGCAAGACAACAGGAAAATTTGGCCCAAATTTTACAGGGTTTGTCTAACCTACAGCCTGGGAAATTCAAGGATAAAATTTCACATTTAGTGGAATCACAATTGAGCAATTCTTCTGGCCTGGGGATCCCTCAGCCCAAAGAAAATGATTCTGGGGCCATCCCAGTTGTGACTTTGAAGGCAGGGATCAGGGGTAATGTTGGACCTGAGTCCCTGGAATGCACTTAGCCAACCAAGTGGCTGTTCCTGACACTCAGGCCTGCTGCCCCTATTTTCTTGGGGCCAGATAATGGATAGATTAGGCTGCTGCTTTTGACTGGCTCCCCCTTTTGTTGCTTCTCAAAACCCCCTCCTATAACGCCTGGTACTATCACCCCTCCTATGCATATAAGGAAAATAAGGGCCGCCATGTCCCTTTCTTACCAATCCCAATTATCCAGTAAACTCCTGATTTTGAAAATTTATTTGTATTTTTGTAGTTTTATTAGATAACAAAGATTATTGTCCTGACTTCTGCCATTTTCCCTCCTCCTGCTTTTCTTTGGCCCGCCTGCCCTGCTGTCTGACTATTTTTTTTGTTAATATTTGATCCAAAAGGATCTGAACTTGGTTCAAACCCTTGGAAGCATCCTCATGCTTGTGGCCTGTCTGTCTGGAGGTTTTATTAAAACTTCTTCTGCAAAAATGTTGTCTTCTTTGAATAAGGCAATTATGGTGACTATGGTACCCATCTTCCTGTTGGTATGGACCACAACCCCATATATTTGGGATAGACTTTCTTTGGCTGCACAAAATTCTGTTTCCAATCCTGGTCTACTCTCAAATCCTCTCTTTCATTTGACCCAGGTCCCTATTGTCCTTAACACACTTGTCAAGTTGTCTTTTGGTAGGTATTTATCCTAAAGACCTCCCACCTTTACAAAGCCAGGAATTGATGAATCCCATTTCATGGACCCACACAACACCAAACTTATGACAGTTCCAAATCCCTCCTTTCCCTCCCTGCATCAACTTTATCCTATGGTTCCATATTCCTCTTCCACCCAGGATTGTTTACTGTGGTTGCTTACTGGTGCTTTGATTATGGGTTTGCACTCTTATTTTCCTCCTTTTTCTTGGCCTGCCTCTTTAGAGAGGCCTATTTGAGAGGTCATACTAGTCCTGCACTAGATGGCATCCTGGTAGAACCATCCACCAGGATGAGAGCCAGACTTTGTTAGTCTAGCCCCCCTCTCTTACACATAGCAATAACTGAAGCTGTGATGAATGTTTGCTTCAGGGTCTCAAAGGCAGCTGTGCACTCAGGGGACCAAACAAAAATGGACCTTATCAGAGCAGAGGCGTGTCAGGGGCATAGTAATCAGAGAAAATATTTTAATGAAATCTCAGCAATAGTTTGCCAGACCAAAAAGCTTCTTACATCTTTTCTGCAGGTTGGGGATGACCAGGATGTAACTGTGTCAAAATTTTGTCCTGAGACATTGAAAATACTTCAGTTCTGACTATATAACCCAGGAACCCAACTTTAGACTGGAAGAATTCACACTTAGTGAATTTGGCGTAGAGGTTGGCTTGGGATAGTTTGCTTAATAGCATGTTCAGGTGTTTTATGTATTCCTCATGAGTCTTACTGTAAATGAGAATTTTGTCCAGGTATTTGCCCAGTACAGAGTTAATAAGTCTCTGGAAGATACTAGGGGCGTTGCACAGACCAAAATGCATAACCAGGTACAGTAGTTTTAAAAGCTATGGCAACAACCAAAAATACCTCAGATTTAAATGAAATGATTTCAGATTTGAACAAAATCCAAGTTGCACAAGATTCAAGATTCAATTAATTTATAAAATTTCAGTTAATAAATGAACTGTCAAACAAAAAACAAAATTTCACTAGCCCATTATACAAAATAATAAAACATCAAGAAGTGTAGTTTAAACCACAACAAAATGAACTGACACAACAAGTGAAATAGATGGATGCTGTTTTGAAGTATATTATAATCCAATCAGGATTCATATGAGGCACCAACAGAAGGACTAAAGTGAAACAAAATTGGAGCAATCTAGAAGTGAGATTACACAAGCACAAAATGAAATGAACTCACACAAGATGTGTAGTATTAGCAGCCTTAAATAGAAAAATAACAGTTTAACAGCCAATCAACAGCTATCTATTTTAGGAACAGAGGCATTTTATTCATTTTCATGGCTCCAGATTTGTATGGAATGGTTTTAAGAACCTTCCAAATATGGACTCAAGACTAAAATAAAAATGAATCATTAAATTTTAAAATTTCTACTTTTAGTATTTTATCCCAGGTTTTTTCTGATATGGTTTTAAACAGCAACATCTTCAACAGCACAAGCAGCCAAGCCAGCAGCAGCCAAGCCAGCTTCAATGGAGGAAAGGCTCAGAACGTGGAGGCACCTGTTTACACCCAAGTCTTTGAGGCAGGTAACAAGAAAGCTTACCTGTACCTGACCACCAACCCCTATGGCTTTTACTTGTTCAGTAGTCACATAGTGTCTAGCTCTGCCCCTGCTCCTGTACCCACCCCCATACAAGCTGCCCACCAACCAAACAATCAGGATGGGTACCTTGATTTAGAACAACTTCCTGCCACCAGTCAACCTGCCCCCCTACAGCCAATTAGGCTTCAGCTCCCCCGGCCCAGTGCCCCAAGCAACAAATCATCACCACCCAAATTCTTCAGGAAATTGTGGCACTAAACCTACAGGGTCTGTCATGGGACCAGATTGCCACCCAGTTGCAATTTACCCAAGCCACTATAATGCGGGAGTTCAACAACCTAATGAATAAGGGAAATCTGATTGGGACAGCCAAGAAGCCAAAGAAGGCCACAGATTCCCAGATAACCAAGGCCTACCCAATAATTCTTGACCTCCTCCATCAGGACCCCAAGTTTCCTTGACCCAGGTCCAGAAGCAACTTGCACACCATGGCATTTGGGTATCTAAGCGCATGGTGCAGCTCTGGATGCATGGAAAGGTGGCTTCCATACGGGTTCTTACCAATTTTGCTGGCAACCAATGGGATGGCACTAAGGATTCCCCATATGACACTGTCATTGAATCAACCCTGGTGTGATGCCTGACTAATCTAACTTACGGTGTCATGTTCATCTCCTATTACAAGCTATCAATAGCTTTTGATGATTTTGGCAAGCAAGGAAGAGCTGCCACTCAAAAAGGAAGGAAGAAGGTCAAGAAGGGGACGTTCATTGGTGCATTTCTGGCTGTTTCAGCCAAGGGTTTTGTCTACTATTAGACAAATCCAGATTTCATCAATGGCTACTCATAGAGCCACATCCTTGGTGGATTACTTGACTCCTGGGATGGCTCAAATTACAAGTACCTGGCTTTCTTGAGCCACCAGATGGAGGGTAGCTCCACCACCCTTGAGGCCATCAAGCAACACAGGCACCAGGCCTCAGTCTACCCTGCTAGCCATGCAGACGTCCATCTGGCTGATGTTGTCTTCTTCAACATAGGATCTACATTACAGGAGTGCTGCCCTCAGGCTTTCAACAACCTCTATCTTGGGGTCCTTGACCACAATTTTCTCTTTGGCTGCCAGATGGTGGCTGACTTATTTACGCAAATGGTTTTCCATGTGAACAGGGGCCACCAATCACATAAGGATAAGCGCCTTCCACCTTGGGCCACTGCCACCTACCAGCCCATCCAGCCAATGACCAATGAGGAATACAACAAGCGTTATTTGGCAGCCATCACACAAGGTCCTCCTGCCTCTGCCCCTGCCACTAACATCCCTCATCTGCAAGCCCAACCCACTCAATCTCAGACCCCCAGGTCAGCACTGCCTCTACGTCTTTCTTCCTGCGCTAATCTACCTCCTAGCATCACTCTCCCCCGCCCCAATAAACCCCCTGTCACCAAACATTTTCTATTTATATTATCTTTTTTTTGAATTTCAATTATTTGTGTTCTCTTTGTTTATAGTTGATTTTATTCTTTATGTTCAGCTTATTTCTATAAAATCATATATTTACTATGCCATGTATCTAGATCCAGAACACAGTTATTTTTAGCACTTAAACACACCCCTTGTGAAAATATTAACAACAATTAGGTGATCAGCTAAATTTGAATTGGGAAATTATAGTGTTAACTGTTTTTAGATAAAGTTGTTACTGATCTGAATTCAAAACCTTAATTATAACCTTTAAGCCAATCTTGAGCCAAGTGATAAAGTGATTGCTGTGACATAAAGGGTCATTTAATAATTCTTTGGTGTATGTGCACTAATTAATATGATTGGCTGGATGTTTTGCCATTGTACAACATTGCCTCTGTGGCAAGTTGTTGGTGGACTAGTGCCCAATCAGCTGCTGGGTTAGCACTAGTCCATCAACAACTTGCCACAGCTGCAATGTTGCACAATGGCAAAAGATCCAGCCAATCATATTAACTAGAGTACATGCATCAAAGAATTATTGAATGACCCTTTATGTCACAACAATCACTTTATCACTTGGCTCCTGATTGACTTAAAGTTTATCATTAAGGTTTTGAATTTGGATCAGTAACAACTTTATCTAAAAACAGTTAGCCTATAATTTTCTAATTCAAATTTAGCTTATCACCAAATTGTTGTTAATATTTTCACAGGGGGCTGTGTCTGGGTACTAAAAATAATATGATAATCAAGGAAACAATGCAAACACAAAGCAAACAGCACATATTGAGATGAGCGTAAAACATATAAAAAATGGGTAAAAAGATGGGATAATGTAGTAAATGGGAAAAAAAGGAATAAAAAAAGAGACAACAGTATCAAAATAATACAGAATTTATTGTGGCAAAAGCTATAAAAACATATGAAAAGGCTAGTAAAAAATCAATGAGAGAATTGGAGAAGCTTCTGAAGGATCTCAACTTGGCAATTGCCAAAATCAAAGACATTGATTGCAAGGTTAAAACCAAAGTTAAGTCCGCCGTCCTTGACAGAGACAAAATAGACAAGGTGTCTGCAAAGGCCCTAATGATGAAAATGCCAGACACCCCTGAGAAGACCATCAAGTGTCTTCTCAACATCCAGAAGACGGTGGTCAAGGGTCTGCAATTTAAGGCATACAATCTTTCTGTGCTGTCTGTCTGGGTTGACAACCCAGAGATGTATGAGCATCTCAAACCTGCCAAGTGTGCCAGAACAGAGGATAAAGAGCTGCCTGCACAACTTTTTGTGCCAATAATGGCCAAGCCTTCTGAAGCAGCTGGCAAGGAAGAAACATGTGAAGGTAACATAAAAAAATAAAATTAATAAAATTTTGTAAATACTTACCTGTTTTTTAGAGAACAAAGATGGTGAACTCTGCCAAGTTCTGGTCCCCTTTGTCCCTGCCACATTCCATGCCAAATACGCCACTCATGTAGCCAAGCAGCTGTATCTGTCCCCTCTGTCTTGTGGGAGCTTGAGGAATGCATCCACAGGTCCTTTCCTATGTTGCAGGAGGCATTGACTGGGCTGAAGCATGGCAAGGGGGCATCCAAGTGGGCATTTACTGCCTACAAGGATGCCCAACTGGTCCTCCTGGACCTGGTTAACCTCAGTGGAGTTTATTGTGTAAACTCCATTGAGCTTGTTTGGGACGTCCTGGCAACGCTTCCATTCAAGAATGTACTGGAGATGAGCTGGGCTCATGCAGCTTGCTTTCACTACCCCTTGGAGCACACCCTATCTTACTTTCTGGACAACTTTGGGCGCACAGTGGAGAAATTAGCTGTTGCAGACGCAACAGCCATCAAGAAAACTAAGATCCTCCTCGTGGACTTTGGGCTAGCCTGGAGTGCAAATGAGACAGGGTTCCCCTTGGCAATGGATCTTACCTTTGTGAAGACCAGGAACAATAAGAGAGATCAGTGCAGTTTTTAATAAATTATGTGAGTTTACAGAAGCCTTTGCTGGGCAAAGGCTTCACTGGGTGGTTTACCTCAGGTATCTTTTCTTCTTTGGGATGAGCGCCAGCGTGGAGGATCTTGACGGGGTCCTTCCAGGAATTGACGAGGCCCAGCTCTCACTTGACGGGAAGAAGGTTCCCCCAGGTATGACTTGGTGGATCACGTCATCCAGGACACCCTGGTCCTGTCTGGTATCTATGGGTTTGCAGCTCCGCCAGAAAAGCTTCTCCTCCATTCACACCTAACCCTACTCCCCTTCACCAGCAGGCGGGAGTTTTTTAATAAGGGTGTATCCACTGTCCACAGTGTGGCAGTGGAGGTTGTGCACACCCTTATTGCAGGATGGGTAATACAGAAGAACTCACTACAGGTGTTCTTAATAAATTCTCTCTTCCAATAAATTTCATTACAATTCATATTATTTTTATTATAATAAAATTTTCTAATTCTTATTTTAGCAAACAAGATATGCAGAATATATCCCAGAGAAGGTCTTAATAAAAGCATTATAATATATTTCAATAAAATCTACTTCTGATTTGCACACATTACAATAATTTTTTTTGATTATTATATTTATTTGCTAAAAGTGATATTAATGCGTTTGCGTAATCCAGTATCAAGCATTTGGGATACCCTTAGATGACACAATAAAAAATGATTATAAATAAATAAATTACTAACCTTCATTGATTGTCCTACTGAATGCAATTGCGGGCTTGGAAACATCTAAATATAAAATGATAATTAATAAATCTTCAATAGTAAATTAGAGAATATAAAAAAATTGGACACACTAAGCCTTTAATTAATTGGCTGTTTGGCAAGGCATGCAGGGATGAACAAATCAATGTGGCCATAGAATTTGGCCACGGTCTCAGCTGGGAGGGTGTGGATCCCAGCCTGCAGCAAATTAAAGAGGTCCTTGGTCCCAGTTGGGGTTCCTTGCTTGACAACTTGCTTGAGCCACCCAAAGACTTCCTTGATGGGATTTAGGAATGGCAAATAAGCAGGGAGGAAGAGAAGGCGCAAATTTGCCGTGGCCAATTGCTGGGGGCCCACTGCGCTGTTGGTGTCAATAATTGGGAATTTCTTGAGAATGTCAGCCACTTTGTGGAGACCAATGTTGTCCAACACAATGACATTGGTGAATCCAGGGCTTGTGCGCCTTGGGTGCTCCTGGACCAATTGGAGAAATGATAGAAAGGTACGGCTGTTATGAAAGCCTAGTATTATTTGGTATAGCTCAACCCCCTTTGAACCAAGGAGAGCCACCATCAAATAGGCTGTGGCGCGGACTGCAGCACACCAAGCCATCCTGTCATTAGAGCCTTTGGGGACATAACCATATGCATTGCACATAGACAAGGCAAATGCTGATTTGCCAATATAGTAAAATTTGACTGTCCCCTTGGCTTTGAAGGCAGTGTACGCCTCTGCGTAGTTTTTCCAGGTCTTGATGTTGGTTGGGCTGTTTCTATTATAGGGAGATACCCCAAGCTTTTCCAGGAAAAGCGCATTCCCTTGAGTAGATGGTAGTAAAAGGAAATTGAGGCCTCAACCCCAAAAGTAGATTTAACCATGGCCTGTATATTTGCCAGTTCAAGATGGCGATCCCAGGTTATCCACTGGTGGATTGCCCATTTGTGCCCCTTGGTGAGCATGGTTGTCATGCACAAGGATTTCTCCGCGGCAAGGACTCAGCCAGTATTGATGAACTTTTTGAATGTCTTGGAAGCGTACTTGGGATCCATCCCAACAATGGCTGCAGCCACCTTGTAATCACCTGATTCACACATTAGCTTAAGAAGGATGATGTGTTTGATGTTGGGGATGCGCTTCTGGGCGGGCTTTTTAGCAATGGGGATTGACTTGTTGGCATTGGGCACAACACAGGGCATGGGCACCTTGGTGTAAAACGCAGCAACTTTCTTCAACACTAATTGCCCCTCATTGGTTTGATAGAACTCAGGCTCCTTGTCATCCTCCTGATTGCCATCACTGACGTAGGGCTTGTAGCTAGTATCAAGTACAGGCTTCATCTTCTCCAGCATGGCTGATGGGACCAACTCTTGCTGGTACACAACGTCAAACACATACAAAGTAAGTTCTACCTCCTTGTTTCTAACTTTCTTTGTAGTGGTGACCTTGGTGGGCTTCTGGGTCAGCTTTGGGACCCAAGGGTTGATGCTCTGCACCCTAGCAGCTTGTGCTCTTTGAACCAGCTGTGTCAGTGCAGCGTCACTATGGAACTCTCCTTTCCTGTCTCCTCCTTGAGTAGGCACTTGGGTTGCACTGACTCTATTCTTTGACCCGCGGGGGCGGCCGCAACTGCAGCGCACAACAGATGTATTGGTACTCTGTTGTTGTGTTCCTTCTATTTTAAAATTTAATAAAATACTAAATAAATTTCAATTAAGTTACTCCCTAATTTTATTTTTTGCTTTTATCTGAATATGGATATTTAATTAGAGTTTTTCCCACCCAATATCCCAATTATAGATTTTTTATTTCTTAATTAGTTGTTTTTGGTTTTACAACGCCCATTTTAGAATACTCAAAAGAAATCCACCCATTTTCCTAGATTTTACTGCCAAATTCAAACACCCATCACAATATTTTTAAAATTTATGTTTCAGATCTTGTGTCTTATTTTAGATACCTTGGTATCATTCTTGATTACCACCCATTGCACACAACATTTGATTGATTTTGCTTACATAGTGAGTTGCTATTGTGTTTTGGTTTTGGGTTGAGTTTTGACTCACCTTGCTTGGGTGTATTTTATCACTGATTCACATAATAAACATATGTACACCAAAAGTCAACTCACATCATTTTGTTTGTTAATCAATGTATTTTGGGTTGTATTTTGAATAGTTTCACTTGGTGTGTGAGCACTTCTTTGCTGTGTTGACCCATTTTGCCCATTAACACCAAAAATCCCTGTTAACAGAGTTTATATTTTAGCCTAATAGTTTGAATTTTCTTAAATCTGAAATAATTTTGTTTAAATCTGAGGTATTTTTGGTTGTTGCCATAGCTTTTAAAACTACTGTATAAAATTTGTTATTTACTATTATATTTTTATTTTTAGTGTCCATAGTTGTTGTTTAAGTTCCCAAGCACCACTATACTGGATTTAGTGGTATAAAAATCAATCAAATACCCCACTTGTTTCACATTATGTCACTTCCGGGTTTGTGGATTAAGTGGTGCCACATAAATTAAGCCAAATTTTATTAAGAGAGTTCATATGCAATTCATTAAAAACAGAAACTTGACTCTCCCTCTGTTTGACTCCATCCACTTGCCACCCAATTGGTTTTGGATTTAACTAATCAAAGGCTCAGAATTAAGGCTAAATTAATACATGACACACTATGAGCGCCACTTGACACACATCCACTTGACACTTTAACTTGGGGATTAGTACAGAGAGCTTCTTAATGTTGTAACCAACACTATGGTAAATAATTTTCTCCTAGCTCCTCCCAGCATAACTTAAACACTAATAAACACCTTCACATTCATTTATTTTTTTAACTTATGTTGTATTTTTATTTTTGAGCAGATGAAACTCCCTTGCTTTTGGGTTAACTTTCAACCCTGCTTTAAATTTAAGCAAGTTTTATATGTAAAAAACATAGTAAATTTTATTTTCTGCTTGACTCTGGAAAATTTGACAGTGAGAATCCAGCTTTTCCCAGATAATCAACAGTGCCAAACTTGACACTTTACTATGTTTTTGATTTTCAACTCCCAATAACAAAATTCCACATAATAATTTTTATGCAATTATAATTTACTATTTTTCTGCTACTTTCCACAAATCTTTTATAATTTTTTATTTTTAATTATAATTTTACATTGATTTAGCACTAAGATGTTATGCTGAACCTAAAATCTTTGATGCTTCATCATAAAGTCACTTATTTTCTATGTTTTCACCTTTATATATACTTTGAGTTTCTATTTTGCTTTCATTTACTTTGTTATGTTTTTTCTTGATAAATAAAACTTTATTTGTGTTGTGCTTATACTTCTGGGAAGTATAATAAGCAGAATAAAGGGGAAGATTAAGAAGAGAATGATACTTTATTGAATATGAATATAGAATATTATATAGTATCATGACAATCCACATGTTGTCTATGTACGTCATAGAGGTCATGGGGCTTATCTGAGTAATGTTCCTCTTGAGTAGCGAGGCTTAATCAAGTTGTGTTTAATTTAGGACCTGGATTGAGTGATCCCTGTCATAGATGGTTAACTGATAATGGTGCCACCAGTTTATTGACTGAGCAGTGAACTACTTGGTGTGCTGCTTGGTGATTCACTCAGGGTGGTAATTACCCAAGAGGGAGTAATTGAAGATGTTGCAACATTTGTATACTTTTTATTTAACTTTTGCTTTGCTTTACCTCTTTGTGTTTTATATCTTTCATATTGATTTATTTACAAAACTAAACTTTCCTTTATCCAAGATCATTCAAATCCAACAAGCCTACCAATTGCCAAGCCTCCAAGGGCTCTAAAGAGCCTGCCATCACACCCAGGTATGTCAAGAAGCCTGCAAAGGCAAAGTCTCTTACTCCATTTCCCTCCACCCCATCTCCCCCCATACCTCCTCCCTCCACCCTCATCTTCCACTTTCCCTTCACCTTCCCCCAAAAGTTCATCCCCTGTCAGGGATCCAGTCTTGGGCAGCCAGCCCATTGTTTTCAGGGATAACTTGGGCCGGGTTTCTTGCGGGCAGGGCCCACCACAAGATAGGAGCTAACTTGAGAAGGTAAGACACGGACTTCCCCACCCAAGACCAAGGGCCAGCAGCCAGTATAATGGTGTCCACCACCCCTGTGAGGGTGATGTACACTATACCAAAAAGCTTGCTGGTGTGGTTGGTTGGTAAGTCAGGCAAAAATGCGGGCATTGATTTGGGTGTTACTGGCAGTTCCATATAGATATTGTAGGCCGGGAGATAGTTAAACTTTCCTCTAAACAGTTTGGGTGTAGAGAATATCCACGGGCCTTGGCAGTTGTATCTGACAGCAGATTGGATGTGGGCTAATGGATCTAGTTCAATGATTTTCTCTGGCATGTAGTCCTTGTACTTGGGTTTTAAAGAATACTTGGTGAAATGGACAGGCCCAAAGGGGACACCAACTGGACGGAATACTGCGGGCAGTGGGGCAGGCAGACCAGAAGATCTTGAGCTGAACTGCTAGACAGCAAATACAAAACATGGTAATAGCTGTATAAGCCAAAGTAACATAACCTTTATTTCAAAATGGCAATAAGTTTGGAGGGCGGGGTCCTTGGGTCTATATAGCACCCCACCTCCAAACTTAACATTTTTTGTGTGAGTCATCAGGGCATTGGGAAAGGCAGGGCCAGGGGAATTGGGTCTAGAGGCAGCAAAATGGCGCTCAGCCCGGGAGTTCTTTCATTGGTTGTGACTCCCAATTTAGCCACCTGATTATCTTGCTCTAGTGTTGTGGTCATGGGGCCAGGTTGCAGGCCGGTGCCTCTTCCTTGGGTTGGCTCTTGATTGGTTGCTGGTGAAGACTTCAAACTCATGAAGCTAATAGTTGTTGCCTGGTTGCTTCCATTAGGTGTTGTGATTGGCATTCCACTTAGTGCAATAATTTCCTCGGCTTGATCTACTTTTCTGGGCAAGTTGTCTTCTTCAACATCAGCTTGCAGGGGCTTAATCCCAGAAAAATGCGGGTGGTTGGTCTTGCGGTCCTCTGGCCCAGCAGCCCGGGGGAATCCAGGTTCTGGGTTTGATTCCCGCTCCTGGGCCTGAAGTTCCAGAGGAGAAAAATTGTCAATCCTGACATCCCCCAATAAATCTGATGGTGATCTTACCCACCACTCCTTATATCACTTAGAGGCCAACTCAGAGCCTACTAAGGAGTGCTGTACCAAGAAGGCAAAGGCTGCCAAGGAGCCCACCTCTTCTTCTAGTAAGAAAAAGGAGGCATTCAAGCAGGCCTCAAAGAACTTTTCCCCTCCCCCTCCTGATGGCTCTTCCACCTCCTTCATCTGACCCCCAAGATGAGCCTGAGGAGTACTCCAAGAAGTTCAAAGCTTCTGGTCAAGTGGCTTGGGATCCACTGGCCATCCACAACATCTTCAATGTGGATGTAGAGCTCAAAGTTCCCAAGAGCTTCCCCCTGTTACTTCCCAATCATGTCAGTAAAGGGTGGCCCTGTCTACTTCTCTGACAATTACATTTCTAACTGTAATAACCAAAAACATCAAACTAAGAGTAAGCACTTTGTATGTGAGGACAAGACTTGCGGGGCCTGGCTTAACACTAAGGGTTGGGAGCAGGTTACTGCTGAAAAGGGGGAGCACACCTGTGAGCCCCCCTAATCACCTGATCACTTGTATGCTGAAGTAGTACCTGGTCCAAGTCATCCCAACCTCTGCCAACCTCCGCACTTCAGATCTGGCCATCAAGGCCCTCCAACACCTGACGCCCAACAATCTTAAGTTGGTGCCCACCCAAGAGCAACTTGTTAAGTTCATCAACAATAAGTGTATTGCTGCTAATTTCCCTCCCCCAAGGCTTCAGACGTCCTCTTGGAGCTTACGCTCACCCACAAGCTCAAGCAGCTTTCAAGTGGGGAGCGCTTCCTCCTCCATGACAATGGGCCTGGCACTAAGGACCGCTTAATCTTCTATTCCACTCAGTAGAACCTGCTGGAGTTAAAAAGGGCTTCAACCTGGCTAGTTGATGGTATCTTTGCCACCTGCACCTGGATGTTCAGACAGATCTGGATGATTCATGCCAAGATTGACATCTGGGTGATTCCACTTGCCTTCTCCCTTCTCTCTGGGGCCATCAAGGCCATATATACCTGTTATTTCTCCATCCTTTGCAAAGAACTTTCCCTTCTCCCCCCAACAACAACAACAATTCCAAGAAGACCCCCACACACCTGCGCTAACCCTCCTACTGCCAACAAGGACCAGGTCACCCTGGACTTGGAGGAAAAGGTAAGGCTCAGAGCTCTAGGGCCTCACATGTGCATCATGGACTTTGAGCCTGCTCAGTTCAATGCATTTGAGCAGCTGTTTAGCAAGGAGGTGCAGGGGTGCCACTTCTACTTCTGAAAAGCAGCTACTTGCAATGTGCAGGCCCATGTTAAGATTAGTAGGTTGAGCCAGAGAGACACTTTAAACACCTTCAAATTTGTGCTTGTACAATTTAGTGCCTTGGCTTTTTTAAAGCCAGAGCACACTTTGCAGGGGTTTGAGGTTCTCTCAAAGTATCCCTTCATAGCCAAGCATCTGGAGTTCAAGCCTTTCCTCAAGTACTTTGAGCCCCAGTGGATTGGGAAGGTTGTTGCGCAGAGGTGAGGCAAGGCCTGTGCCAAGGCCAGTTGGAACGTTTACCAGGCGGCTATCAACAGGGAGCTAAAGACCACTTTGGCTCTAGAGGATTATCACAAGCATCTTAAGGCTAATGTTAGGCTTCATTCAAAGTTCATAAAGTTCTTCTCCCTTCTCCATCATGAGCAAGAAAAAACCATCTCCAAGCTCAGAGATCTTGCCAACTGCATCCCCCCCCACCAAGCCTACCACCAGATCCACCCTATTAACAAAGGCCATCCAGGGTGCAGCCAAGCACAAATACAAGGCCTCTGAGCTTAAGCAGCAGCTTGAGCTTATTGCCACTGCCCTCCTGGAAGGGGCCAAGATGAAACGGGGAAAGAATGATGAGGAATAAACTTGCTTGGTTATATGATTTTTACTTTTAATTTTTAACTTTTTAACTTTAATTTTTACTTATTAGCTTTGATCATTTAGTTTTTATTTTAATTTTTAAAATGTTTTGATTTAATTAGATGTCACTGATTATTTTATGTATACATGGTAAGTTTGAGATGAATACTTATAGTTGAAAGTGAGTGAAATATCTTAATTTTTGTTAATTTACTAGTAAAACATAATATATTCACAGTTGTGCTTATATGAACTATATCAAAAAATATTAATATTTCTTTATATTTTGCATAATTTTATTTTTTGTGTTTTTTTTATTTTGTTTCATTGGAATTTTAATTTTTATAGTGATCAAAAATATTTTTATAATGAATAGTGTAAATTACATAGTAAAATGAGAATATTTGCTTATTTCTCCTTATTGTCATTAAATAAAAAATACTGTTTTATTAAACTTTTTGAGCTCTCTGGGATCACTTTAGTATATTATAGCTGTAAGGCTTAATTTTTTCATATTAAAATTTTTCAGTACATCAAGTTCTGTTAATTAAAAAGTGTTGATTTTCAGTTGTCAATCAGGGGGGAAAGCTGAATTCTCACTTTACTATAGTGTCAAGCACCAGGGAGTTGAAATTACCACAGTTGCTGTCAGGCCCAGTTTCTTGTTTTATGTTGTGTCTATGAAACTCTTGTCAGCCCCAGTGTTAATTAAGGCTTCCATTTGATGCACCATTCCTTGTGTTTCTATGAAGACTTGGATAAGTTTGTAAGACTTATTAGAGGTGTTTATTTGGTAAAGTGCAACAGAAAGGGTGTTCTTCTTTGGGCACAATCTGGTTAAGTGGCCTGTTTCATGGCAATTAAAGCATAAACCTTCACAGTAGTGGTGCTGAAGTTCCTCTGGTGACATCCTGGGTCTATTGGGGGTCTCAGTTTGGGGGGTACAGCTTTGGATAGAAGTAGAGCTTTCTTGGTTAAGGCTTAGTCTTTTTCAGGTAGACAGGAGTTCCTCAAGACTGAGGGTGGGCAAGTGATGTTTCAGCAGGTCTCAAAGGGTAGGTTTCATATCTTTCTGGAAAATGATGATGATCATTTTATTCTCTAGTTAGGTACATGTCTTTAACTTGAGGAATTTTTTAATGTAGCACTGGATTGTGACAGAAATTGCGGGATAATATGAAGCCATTTCTAAGTGATGGGGAATTACCACCCAAATCCACATAGAATTAATGATTAACCACCAACGCGGCTTCAGATATTTTTTGTGAAATTTCCAATTATAACTCCAGGATTAAGTAGAACAATTAGTCCTAACCAAAGTAGACCAAGATAAATGACCTGAGAAAGCATCAATGCATCTTCAGCGTAAAATTCTGGGCATTGGGAAGTAGCACAATTTTCAGTTTCCAGAATGGGGGGGCTCCAAGATTGGCTGGCATGAAATTGACATTGGGCGGCACCAACAACAAAGTTCTAACTGCAGGACCCCATCTTCCAGAAATGATTTGGTTCAGAATCAGATTGTACAGAATATACTGCAACAACCTGATAACAGGATGCATTTTTAAAATTTAAATTAGAACTTGGAATAAATGATTTTTATTGAGTGAATTTAGGAGGACTCAACTCTTAAGAGTTGAACAGTAAAAATTATTCAATATATATCAGAAATTTGACTAAGTAATACCACCTGAGTCTTGACCTCCTATTCCTTCCACATTGTCAAGTAAGTATCTAGTCCAGGTTGCAAAGAACCCTTGCGTGACTAGTTTCTGACAATCATGCTGATTAACAAGCTCATATTGGGTGATCCTCATATTACGCCAATTTATCAATGTCAATTTGAAAAGGGGAACCAGTTTCAGCTGACAGACTGGAGCAGCCATAACCCATTTCTGATTGACTGTTTGATTTAAATCCGTTAACTCAGTCAATTTTGATAAAGGTTTTCCACTTTTTTGAGCCTTCTTGCTTGGGCAGATAATACCCGGCATGATGGAACCTACTGTGACATGGATGGTGCACTGCCCTTGTTTAATCTCTAGTAGAGTCATCAGGGTGTGGTGGTGGGTGTTCTTATTGTTTCCAGTGGCCATGAGTTTGGCCTCAACCCTGGTATAGTTGAGGCAAAACTCCATATCTTCAGAGGTAGCCTTCCCAAACAGGAACAGCCAGCATTCAAACTGTTTACTTGTAACATCCTCCATGTTGATAATCCCAAATTTTATTTTGGCTTTATTTTTTACAATTTCCTTTAAAACTTAAAAATTAAAATCAAATTTAACTATTGTCATTAGTAACAATTATTTATGGTAAAAAAATAAATAAATAAATAAATAAATATGTAATAATAATACAAAAATTTTTTTTGGGAATTGTTGACATGGAGAATGTTATATGTAGATAGTTTAAATGCTGACTGTTGCCTCCCAAACCAGTCCAGAGTGCCACATGAAAGCATGGCAGCAACTCCCAGGACCTTTTTTATGTGATTTGAGTAGGCGTGGGTGTTGGCTTGAAATTGAAGGCAGAGGACTGACATAGCTCTTATGGCTTCTTCCAGAGTGAGCTTCCCCATCTAGGGCATGTACATTTCAGTTGTGGGCTTATTCACAATTATATTTTGGACCCAGGAGGTCTGGGCCTTAGTGCTTGGGCTGTCATCTTTCAGTTCATTTATTTTCAGGGTCTTTGACATATAAGAGATCAGTTTGGTGACAGCCTTATAAGTGTAATAAGTGATTATCAATAAAACAAGAATGCAAGTAGCCCCAAGAGTTAACAACATATTGGTCCCAGGTTATCATATTTAAAGAAGATTGTCATAATGACATGGCACCAATTACTGGGAGGGCACTGTTCAACGCAGGCGTCAGGACTTCTGGGCCAGAAGGTAGGGCCTGCCACAGGATAGAAACCAACTTTATAATGTATGGAAGAGATTGACCAAACAGGGACCAAGGGCCTGAACTGGGGATCATGGTATCCACCAAGCCAGTTAGAGTCATATATATTACTCCAAATTCTGGGTGGAGGTGTGACAGAAATGGTTAGATAATAGGAAATAGTCTCCATGTGGTGGGGAATCACCACCCAGATCCACGTGAAGTTGATGATTAACCACCAACAAAGTTTCAAATACTGTTTGGTAAAATTTCTAAAAGATACACTAGGATTAAGCAAAGTGATAAATCCTAAACAAAAAGGCCTAGATAAATTGCCTGGGAAAGGATCAAGGTGTCTTCAGCATAGAATTACAAACATTGAGAGGAAGAAAGTGTCTTGGCTTCAGATACAGTAGAGAAAACTCCAAGATTTGTGGGCATTAGATTAACATTAGGAGGCAACAACAACAAAGCACCAATGGCAGGACCCCATCTTCTAGTAATAATTCAACTGAGAATCAAATTATAGGGGATGTAGCGCAGTAGGCCAACTACAGAATACATGATAAAATAAAGATTAGACTAGGAGAATATTAATTTTATTTGAGTAAAAAATTTAGGGAGGACTCAACTCTTAAGAGTTGAACAGTGAAAATTTTCCCATGTATATCAAAATTTGACTAAGTAATACTACTTGGATCCAGGGCTCCTATTCCTTCTGCATTTTCAAGTGAGTACCTGGTCCAGTTTGCAAAGAAACCTTGTGTGATCAAATTCTGATGAGTGTTCTGATAAATGAGGTTGTATTGAGTGAGTCTCAGATTACGTTGATTTATCAGCGTCAGCTTACAGGGGGGATCAGATTCAAATGACAAACTGGTGCATTCATAACCCACTTTTTATCAATTGTTTGTTTTAAGTCTGTCAAATCAGTTAATTTGGTTAACAGCTTTTCAGGTTTCTAATTTTCTGACTTGGGCAAATAATTCCCAGCATTATGTAATCTACTGTGACAAGAGGTGGCATCAGTAAGGTTAGAAGCCTTTTGGAAGGTGTTTATCAATTAATTATTTTAATCACAAAATATTTTTGTTTGTTAAATATAAAAATGAGGGTAACATTTTCAAGAGTAACTGTATTAAGGCACCTAACAACTTGTAAGAAGTAAAATAAGGACTAAGTTAGTTGATTAAACCTAAGAACAATACTGTAAATTCAGAACCTAAATGTAAAAATTTGGGATTGTCAAATCCTTGGTCCAAATTTGGAATCATTTTTGCAGGCAAATCAGCTGAGTGAAAATCAAAATATTTAATAAAATCAACCATATATTTGACTTTTTTGGTTTATTTAAATTGGCGAATTTTGAATCTCTTGTGCAGATAACTCAACTAACAAAAGACAAAACACAGCAAACAAATATGGGATACAGGAATTAGAAATGTGGTATTCTAATGTACAATTTAAGATTTCCTGTATGTCTAAAAAATCATAGACAACATGTAAAAATCAACAAATCCAAAATTTTGGGATTATCAAATCCAAGAACCAAATTTCAAATAAAAAATGAGGTGAATTTAAAATAAATATAATTTATGGGTGTCTCAAAAAGGATGCTAAAGGACCTAGAGTAGATTTATGCTAATTTTTTAGTAATCATAGGCAATCTCAAAAATCATCCTATTCCAGTTTAGGATGGCTAAAATTTAGATCCTAATATTCATCAACTTAACATACTTAACAATAAAATTGATTAAAATATACACTTCTCTTATTGAGTTTAATTTTTTAATAAAGTTTTATTATGCCTTCTTTTAATAACAACCAAATAAATGAGCTGTTCTCCAGCCTTGACAAAATCATGCAGGGCTACGCTGGGTCTTCCAACAGTGAAGCCTCTGTCTATGGTCATTCCCAACCCTCAGGCCCTCCCCAAGCACTACCCAGGAGTGTGTTCTTTCTCCTGTTTCCTCAAGCATGGCCCTGTTTGCCCATCACACACAGGCAGCTGCTAACCCAAATCACATACCAACAATGGCATCTGGAACCAGTCAATTGAGCCAAGGAGTCACCCAGGGAAGCCAGAATCTAGAAACAGCCAATCAGATGGCACTGTCTGGCTCCCAAGACAGACACATCCCACCTCTAGCCAATCAGCCTGCAAGATGCAGAAAAAAATTGATCACCCCAGAAATTGTTCTCAAAATGGTTGAAAAGCAAGGGATGCTTATGTCCCTTGGGGAAATTGTGGCTTTAATGGGGTTTGCAAAGTCCACTGTGGCTGCAACCCTGCGAGCCCACGCCAATTGTGGGCCCCCTCCCAAGAAGACCCCAACTGGAGCCCATACATCAAATGATAGCAAAAAAGCTCATCCCCTTATGATAGCTATCATGGAACGTGACCCACAGATGCCCCTTGTCCAGGTTTTTCTCTAACTGGGACTCCATGGCATTTTCACAAATAAAAGAACAGTCAATTTGTGGATGCACAGAGTTGTGGTTGCTACTAGAATCTTGTCCAATCAAGTTCTCACTGGCCCCAGTTTGGTGGATACCAACACATACAATTCAACCATTATTAATTTTATTAAAGGGAGGGCAATGAGGACGTGAAATGACATCATCTTCTTGCTGTATGTCAAGAATTTCTGCAAGCATCCAAAATTATGGAGAAAAGTGTATCCAATCTGATGTCTACAAGCGCGCCCAATCTTGTATCAATTTGTTGGTGTTTTGTTGGCAGTTTCCCCATTGGGTGTCAATTATAACTCAGCAATATCAAACACAGCAGATGGGTATGAATACCAGACAGAGCTCCAGGACATGCTGCAGGAGTGGGCTACCTAACACGCCATGTACACAGTTGTACTGAGTGCAGAGATGGAGCAGCAAGAATGAGTAACCAAGGAAATTAGGGCTGTGGGGCATACCTGCTGGTCCTACCCCATCAACCACGCTGAAATGCATCTTGCAGATGTATGTCTTTACAATTTTGGTTCAGCTCTCAGGCGCTTAAAGCCTGCCACATACAATGAACTGTTCACCCAAATT
This sequence comes from Entomophthora muscae, assembly GCA_014839935.2. Taxonomy (NCBI): domain Eukaryota; kingdom Fungi; phylum Entomophthoromycota; class Entomophthoromycetes; order Entomophthorales; family Entomophthoraceae; genus Entomophthora; species Entomophthora muscae. Next base: position 64,464 of record QTSX02005169.1, read on the forward strand.
GATAAGGGTTATGAGCTTTTACTGTCCACAATTGTCCAGGATTTATCTGATCTTGTCATATTCTATGCAAGTGATAGTGATAAGTCCATAAAGGACTCCTGCCTCCCCCCCACACCCATCTATTTGTTTTGCCAAGCCTATATATGTGACAGAAGAAGAATTTGAGCAATTGAATCAATCAGCTCTTGCCGCATCTTCCCAGTCAACAAACCCTGCCTCCCCCCCCATCAAGACCAAGCCACCCGCCTTTCAACCCTGACTCCCAGATCACCACCCATTCTCCTCCCATTACCTCTGATGCTGTCCCTTTCAAAGGCGCAGATGATGGCAACATGCATTCTGCCCATTCCCTCTCCCACTTGTCCCTTGATCAGTAAAATAAAACCTTTCTTTGTGACAACTTATTAAAATTGATATTATTTCTTTTGATTTATAATTAATAACATATTCCTTTTACATTATTGACATTCTCATAATCAATAAAATGTTGTACATTTTATGAATAACATATAATTTTTTGCATGAATATTTTTCATTAAAAATAATAAATTAAGAACCACAAATATAAATTTTGCATTAGAATATTGCAATTTGACGTCAACTCTTGATATTTAGATATTATTTGCTAACTCAATGTATTTTGTTTAATAAAATTCATTGTAAATGAGGCCTTTTTTGTTATAATTTATATAAATGGACTGTGTTTATATTAGAGAGCCATTAACACTTAGTACAAATATTGATACATAGTGCATTTTACAGCCTGTATACTTACCTATTGGTAATAATTCTGTAAACTTTTTAGTTGGATTTTGTGAGTAATAAACAGTAATTTATTAACCCATTACATTATTATTACTCACAAAATATGACTAAAAGTTTATAGAATTATTACCAATAGGTAAATATACAGGCTGTAAAATGCACTATGTATCAATATTTGTACTAAGTGTTAATGGCTCTCTAATATAAACACAGTCCATTTATATAAATTATAACAAAAAAGGCCTCATTTACAATGAATTTTATTAAACAAAATACATTGAGTTAGCAAATAATATCTAAATATCAAGAGTTGACGTCAAATTGCAATATTCTAATGCAAAATTTATATTTGTGGTTCTTAATTTATTAATGATGATGAAAAATATGTATGTGTTGAAGATGGCACTATAAAAACCAGTTTTTTATGTAATTCAAACAAAATTTCAAATATCTATAACTTGATAAATGAATTAGAAGCACACCTGCAAAAGGTTGTTGAAATAGAAAAAAATATCAGAGAAATAGTAACAGGAAAGCTGGGTAACAGGGGCCAGCCACAGATCCAGCCAAAGGAAGATGCTCTGGATAAACTGGGAAATATTATAGATGAAAAGAACAAAGAAGCGGTACTCAATCTACAGAGATAATCTTATCAAGTCTTAAGTTCAATGACACAGCCTAAAATTGTGGGAGTTCTGGCAAGGGGCCAAAGAAAACAACAAGAAAATCAAACTGAGTGAAGGAACTAAAATCTCAAAGGAAATAAACACCAATGGAGATGAAAATAATCAAATGGAAACAGATGAAAACAAAGCACAATCAAGAAGCAGAAACACCACAAGAAACAATGAAAATTTAACAAATGAAAATCAAGAGGAAACACAAGTATCACAGAAGATAAGGAAGATCAAGACCAGGAAATCAAACAAAGAGCAGCCAACACTCATGAAGTTTGTTGAAGAAGTGCCTGTGGCTGAGGGGACCTCAGGGGAAACAATCTGTAAGTTTTTTATGTTTTACTTATATTTACTTTAGTTATAACTAGGAATGGGGACAAGGTTGCTGAAGTGGCAGCCTTTACGCCCAGTTGGTTTTACAGGGGTTACCAATCACTGGTAGCCCCTGTAAAGCAAATAAATAAAAATGAAATCAATAAAATAATTCAAATGGACATGAATAATTTTGCAAATATTGAAGCAAAAACCAAGGAATATTTACCACCCACAGGGTGATTACCATGGATTAGGGAAGCATATGAAATAGAAGCAAATATCAATTTCAAAGAGATGACTGAAATTTGAGGGGACATCAAGATAAACTTTGATGAATATATTTATGAAAGTATTCAAATATTTCCCTTTTTAAACATAAAGGAATATGGAAAAAAATCTAATAAAAACAGACTTTCAAATAGGACCAGAATATCTTAAAACTGAAATTTTCAATAAAGTATTCAAAGCATTATCAAGTAAAGTTGGGGACGCAGTCCTTGTAAATATGTTTCAACCTTTATTTATTTTTTGCTGAGGCATGGGGGCAGATACAAAGCAGGTGCCCTCTGGAACCATATTCAAGTTCATCCAAATGTCCTACATCAACAGATTAACTCATATATATAAAAAATTATGCATGTTTTCTGAAAAATATACCTCTCAAAGGATTCATGTCACAATATACCTAGGAATTCTATTACATTGCATATTAAGAACAAACCTTAAAAAGTTGGAGGATGTATCAATACAGCTTGACATATGCTGATTAGCACTAGAACACCAGAAGACACCGCGGGGGTATAGGAAAGTTGAGCACTCCTGTACAACTCCTTTACATTGGCATTGTTGTATGGGTACTATGTGCCTCCCAAAAAGAACCTATTAATTAATTTTTTACATGATTGCCTTTTATTAAGCATTCAGCAACCACTGGGGTGCAGAGCGCCAGACCTCTTGCAATTGCATCCAGAGTTGTCCACTACGTACAGAAGAGTATGTGGATCCAATTAGACGCATTAGCAGAAAATCTGATTTTGGGGTATAATTCCCTGGAATAATCACATTCCCTTTGAAATTTGCATCCCCCTAATAAATTATCTTCCCTTGCAATTTAACTTTTATATTTTTTAATTTAATTAAAATTTTAAACTTTAATTTAAATATTTAAATTTTAATAGTTAAATTATATTAGTGTTGTAACTGTGCTGTTTTAGCAGAGTTACAAGGGGAAAATATTTAGAACCTAGATCATATTCTTTATTGTGAGATAGTGATTATATAGCTATTGTGAATCAATGGATAGCAGGAACATGATTGGTGATCACACGGCTGGATAGAAGAGGGGGTGGCTTGATCCTGGTAATGTGTCAAGCGCCAAAACAAGGTATCCACCATGAAGGATCCTCATCTGTTCATGTTGTTGAATTTGGCAATTTGAGTTGACTTCTTAGTCTGGCTTTGAGTGGCCGGGTAATCAGATTGCGGGTCACAAACCCGCTTACTTGGAACCTTGCTGGTGGGTCAACCCTGCTGTTTTGACACCCCCTGACTGAAGGTTGGCCTCCTCTGGGGGTAGGTTTTCAGGGAGGTTGTCAGGAGCCTGGGCGCCATACTGGACTAGCTGTTGTTCTGTGGCAGGCAGGGCAGTGTCACATTATTTTTGTCTTGCTTTTCAGGGTCTCAGGCAATCATGGTGGAGGATTTTTTCTTGTTGCGCTTCCTGAGTCTTTGTACAAGGTAAGTGTTATTTTTGTTTACCTTTAGAATGATTGCTGGTCCTACTTTCTTGGGTTGTAGTTTGCTTTTATCAACGTTCATGACCCAAACTTTTTTACCAACTTCATGTCTATCTTGGATAAGGACAAAAGTTTTTTGCAGACGCTTGTTTCCCTTTTCTGTTTGCTTACTGTTGGCCTCTATAACTTGAGGGTCTGAGAAAGGGGGACTTTGCTTGGAATTTTCAGCTTGGGTCCTGTCAATGCTTGAATTATATTGGGCTGTGTGCTGTATATCAACTCAAAAGGGCTTTTTCTGGTGGATCTGTTCATCCGGGTTTGGTACATAAGTAGTGCAGTCAATAGCTGCTTATACCAGTCTTCAGGTCTCCCAGCAGTGAGCTTGGCCAAGGCTTGCACAAGGCTGCCATTTAGCTGCTCTACACATCCATTGGCCTGCAGGTGGTATGGTGTTGTCACAGTGTGTTTGACCCCATTTTTAGAAAGGTATATGTTGGTGTCTTCAGAGGTTAATTCTTTCCCTCTGTCAGTTATCAGGAGTTCCGGATTTCCAAACTTGCTGATTATTTCTCTTCCTATGAACTGCCGCATGTCATTGCCAGTGTGCACCTTTACTGCTTGGGCTACTGGCCATTGTGTAGCAAAGTCTATAGCAGTGATGATGTATTTCTTATCATTGTGTTTCCCTGGTATGGGGCCAATAATGTCTAGGGTCCACACCTTGAAGGGTAGCTGCATGCAGATGAGTAGTACTGATTTTGGCAAGGTTTTGCTTTTTGCAAATTTCTCACACATTTCACATTGGTATAGGACTTCTTTAACGTCACAATACAGGGTTGGCCACCAGGCCTTGTGTTTAAGGAACTCATATAGGTTGCAGCTCTTGGTGTGTCCTAGGTTTCTATGGTATTTTAGGAATTTGTCCACTTGCTGGTGTGTGGGGATGTAAGGGATGGTAGTTCCATTGGACATTTTTTGGTGTAAGGTTCCATACACGTCAGCAAATAGGTGTTCATTTTTAATGACTGTTTCCTTTTTTATGTTGGTTGTTCCAGGGGGGAAGCCCTCATCTTTTGTCTGTAGTACCAGGAGGGGCCAGTCTGGTTCAAGCCCATTTTTCCTCTTGTGGCACGGACATACAGGCGCAAAAGGGCGTCTGCCATGGCAAGTTCTGGACCAGGTTTGTATTGTATGAGCATATTGAATCTCTCCAAGAGTTCCATCCAGAAGGCTTGACGGTGTGATAGATTTTATTGAGTTTTGAATTATATGAGTAACTTGTGATCAGTTAATGCTGTGAATTCTTCCTGCCACTCTAGATAACAGCACCATTTGACTAGACAGTGCATGATGGCCAACAGTTCCTTGTCATGGATAGGGTATTGACACTTGCCATCTGTCAACTTTTGTGATTCATAGGCTACAGGCAGGAAGTCACCATCACTATTTTTGATTTTTAGGACTCCCCCAATGGATGCATCTGAGGCGTCAGTTTCCATTTGGTATTCCCTGTCATGTTTGGGGTATTGCAGGATAGGAGCTGTTGTGAGCTTCTCCTTGAGGCGTCAAAACAGAGATCATGTTGGGGGGTCCACACAAACTTGGAATTGGCGCCTGTTATGGCAGATAAGGAGGCAGTCAAAACGCCACAGTCAGGTATGAAGCGGCATACATAGGCCACCATCCCCAGGAAGGTACGGAGTTCCAACTTATCCTTGGGTGGTGGCATCTTGTAGCTGACCTGTATCTTTTGACTTTCAGATTTGATGCCTTCTTTTGAGACAATGTGTCCCAGGAAAGGCAGTTGCTTGCGGAAGAACTGGCACTTGGAGGGCTTGGCCAGCAGCTTGTGTTGTGCCAGGGTAGCAAAGACTGCCTCTAGGTCTTTGTGGTACTGCTCTACTGAGGGACTATAGACAATGCTGTTGTCTAGGTAGACTAAGGCATGCTTGCCTATGTGCTGAGCAAACACCTCATTAATGAAGGTCACAAAGGTTGAGGGGTGTTTGTCATACCAAAGTTGAGTACACACACTTGTATGAGCCGTATTTAGTGAAGAAGGCTGATTTTGGGGATGACTTCCTCCTTAATGCAAATATGGTTGTAGCCTGCAGTCAGATCAATCTTGGAGAAGACTGTGGCTCCTCCCAAGGCGTCAATGAGATCATCAATCAGTGGTAGTGGATAACAATTCTTGATGGTAACTTTGTTAAGGGCTTGGTAGTCTGTGACCAGACGTAAGGTACCGTCCTTCCTGGCCACAAAGAACACGGCAGCCCCAAAAAGAGACTGTGAGGGGCGGATAAGTCCTTTTTCCAACGCTTCCTTGAGGTAATTGCGTAGGGTGTAGTCTTTGTTTGGGGTCAGTTGGTAGATAGTTTGTGCTTTGGGTACAGCTCCTTTGAGTTTAATGGAATGTTGGATGTGTTTTTCTGGGGGTAACCTGGGTAGAGCTTCCTTGAAGATTTCTGGATGACAGGCCACAATTTTTTGATCCTGAGGTGTGTAGGTATCCTGGTGATCTTTAAAGTGTATGATCTTGTACTGGCAGGAGTCCCAGTCAATTGCCTTGAGGTTTTCCTTTTTGTCCAGGGTCTCTGTAATGTGCACAAAGATGTGGTTGCATAGGAGTTGATCCACTGAGTCAGGGTATATCTGGTGGTTGACACCTTCACGCTTGATGGTCAACACCAAGGTTGCCCAGTCTATGTGAGGATTGTTCTTTTGCAACCAATACAAACCCAGTGCAATGCCAAACTTTGGAAAGTCAATGAGGGGACCTTGGATGGTGGAGTGTAGATTCTCAAGCATGAAGGAGAAGGAGATGGTTTCCCTTGTCACGGCAATGTGGTGTTCATCATCCAATATCACGGTTTTAATCCGCAAAGGATTAGTGGCTAGCTTGAACTTGTCCACAAAGCTGCTGTTGACTAGGGTTTGATCTGCGCCGGAGTCCAGGAGTGCCAAGCCTGTGTAACTTCAAAAACAGAAAGGATAGGACATCAGTTTATTAGGATGTCTGGTAATGGTGCATAGTACTGGATCTTCTGAGGGTACTTGAATCATTGGGTATTGGTCTATGTCCTCAGGTTAGTACTCATCATTGGGCAAGTCAGGAGCTGTGTGGGGAGAGCTTGGCTTTCTTAATGCTCTCCCCGGGCTTTTCCCTTGTCTTGATTGCCTTGTGTGGCAGTGATACAGAAATGTGTACAATTTGACTGGCATGGTTTCCACTTCCATGTCCATTTGAACTTGTGGGTTTATGATTGGTGTTGTTCCCAATGTTTTCAGGGGGTGGTCAAGTGGAGTGTCCACCTATGTGAGAGTCCTTGGGTCTCTCTTGTTTTCCAGTTTGTGCCTTGTGAAGAGTGTTGGATGTTTGTTCTGCTTTCTCTCCCTTGCAATACAGGCTCTGTAGATTGGTCACCTGGTTCAGGTTCATGTGCCTCATTACATGCAATTTGAGGGTGTCATAGTACATGAGGTGTGTGGCTGGGGTGTCAAAGGCCATGTCAGAGGGTGCGCGTAGTCAGAGTTCCTTGTAGGCGCAGATGAGTTTCTTCATGGTGCCTGTCTGGGTTAGGTTCTTTACTTGGCATATGATCATGAGCGCTGTGTCCTTAAGCACAAATCTTGTCAAGAAGTCTTGTTTTAAGGTATCCCAGTCCTTCTTGGCATGTTCTTTGTGCCACTTGTTGCACCAGGTGCCAGTGCCGTGGGTAAGTTGGATGGAGATTTCCGCAATTCAAAATTGCTGTGGGCATTCCATCTGGGCCAGCTTGCTCTGAGCAGACTGGATCCATGCGGCAGCATTGTTGTTGACCCTGGAAAAAGGTTCCAAGGAAGCGCTTTGGAGTCTTTGAGCTACGTAGGCAGGCATGGTGTTTTTGTCAGTTGGTTGTGGGATTGTGGCAGCTGTCTGGAAGAACCCTTGTGCAGACATGGCATTGAAGGCAGGTAGTGGAATCACCTTGTTCTAGTACAGGACAAAACCATCAGGTATCTTGGTACCAGGGTTGTATGGAGTCCAGTCCAGTGGGAGGCCAGACATGATTCTGTCAAGGATTTGTTGGCTGCGGCAAGTACGGGCAACAGGCAGAATTTTACAAGATGCGGTAGGATGGAGAACCTATCTGTGCTACCAATGTTGTAACTGTGCTGTTTTAGCAGAGTTACAAGGGAGAAAATATTTAGAAACTAGATAATATTCTTTATTGAGAGATAATGATTATATAGTTGGTGTGAATCATGGGTAACAGGAACATGATAGTGTTGATCACACAGTTGGATGGTGAAGGGGGGTGGCTTGATCCTGGTAATGTGTCAAGCGCCAAAACAAGGTATTCACCGTAGAGGATCAGCATTTGTTCATTTTGTTGAATCTGGCAATTTGAGTTGACTTCTTAGTCTGGCTTTGAGTGGCCGGATAATCAGATTGCGGGTCACAAACCTGCTTACTCAGAACCTTGCTGGCAGTTCAAGCCTGCTTTTTTGACATTAGTAATATATCTAAATATATTATAAAACAGTAGTTATAGTAATCAAACATGTGAAATAATAAAATATGATTTAAAAATGTGTTTATTTAGTTGCTTGTTGAGTACAGGTTCATATATTACATAATTAGACAATGAGATCTGAATTTATCCGCATCAAGCGGCCTGTTCCACTTATGTTCTAAACAAGTGATTGTTTAGAACTCAAATTACCTTTCCCTTGTAATATGATTTGATAATTATATTTGATATTCTTAACCCAAGTCATAAGTACTAATTAGTAAGAGATACATGAAAATTGTTTGTTTTCATGCTGTGTGGCTATAGTGACACTAAATCAATAAAGTCAGATGATGAATTGCAAGGTCTAATTTGTGGCTTAAAAAAAGCCAAAGTACCAAAAAGGGTTCATAATTATTTAAATAAAATTATTCTATTTCTATCTTTTAAAATCTATTTTTTTAGCTCAACAGTCAATACAATATTTGGTACATTATAATAAAAATATGTGTCTCTATATCTAGTATAATTAATTTTACTTAACTTTTGTGTGTATTCTTATATGTCTATAATGCAATTCAACGTCAAGTCATAATATATAAATAATAATTTTTGAGTCCTAATAAAGACAAAATAAATATAAATAAAAACAAATAAATCTGTAGTGCCCATTTATCTGATTGGCTCAGAGTTGAGGGCTTTTGGAAGGAAGTATTCTGAGTGCTTGTAAAAAGCTGCCACCACACTGGGTGGCATCAAAAATAGGCTGATCTTGAGAATGTTGAAGAGATCCTCAGTGTCCTGAGGGAGACCTTTCTTCACCTTATTCTTGATTCAACCAAACGCCTCCTCAATTAGATTCAGAAATGGAGAATAGGGAAGAAGGAAGAGGAGTCTCAGTGGACAATCAGCCAGGCAGTGGCTGGCCAAATGGCTATTTTTATCTATCAGTGGGAACTCTGATACAACCAAATCCACCTTGTGGAGCCCAAAATTATCCAACATAACAATGTTGATTGTGCCGCTGTAATTGATCTGTAGGTACTCCTTTACAGCTCAGAGAAAATTAATAAAAGTCCTGCTGTTATGAGAGCATTTAATCATTTGATACTGGTTCAACCTGCAAAGACCCAGAAGCGCTTTCACCAAATATGTCTGGGAACAGACATCTGCACAATGTGCTACACCATCCTTGGACCCCTTCTTGACCCATCCATGCCTAGACTTGAGTGAGGAGGAAAATGATGATTCATCTATGTAGAAGAACTTGACATTCCCAGTCTCCTTTAGGGCCAGATAAGTCTCAGCATAAATTTGTCAATCTTTAATGGTCTTCTCACTGTTTTTTGTACAGTGAAACTCCCAGTACCTTCCACAAGAAGCCCAAATCAACTGTTGCTTAGTAAACAAATGTTTTAGAGACAGAAAGCCCAAACTCTGTGGCAAGCATTGATTGGACAGCAAGCACTTCCAGGTGGCAATCCTTGGTCACCTACTGCCTGATTGCCTTGAGATGAGTGGGCTGAAGTAAGCTGGGCTGCCGCTTAGCCTTGGTGGATTTTGCAATTTAACCAGTGTTGCTATATTTGGTGTTGAGGTTGCCAACATACCTGTCTGTGATACCAAATTGGGACAAAATATCCCAAACTGTCATTCCCCCAATTAAGCAGTTAAGGAGAGCTTCACACTCACTATCTGTCAACCAACACCAGCCCTTGGCAGGTACCGCAGCATCCTGGCTGGCAGGCTCAACACAGGAGATGGGGACCTTTGTGTAGAAGGTGGGATCACTCTTACTTGCAGTGGCGCTGTCAATGATGGAATACGTCATAGGTGCAGATGGCTACTCAGTTGTGGTCAATGGCTCATAGGAGGTGTCAAAAACGCAGGGCATTCAGTGGCAACTCTTGGATCAAGAGTGCGCAGCCAGGAGCCAACTGGGTACACAGTGGAGGTGTAAGTAACCTCAGTGTTCCCAGTGACCTTGGTATAGGAGACTTTGATGGCAGGCCTTGAGAGTAGCTTCTGCTTAGGATTCAGGCTGGTTGTTCTGGATTGGGATGCAGGAGGTGGTTGACTGGCTCTGACGCATTGGGAGGCCTGTTTGTTGGTATTACTCCCCTCAATTTGTGTTCTGGGTCTATTCTTGGACCCTCTGGGACGCCCTTGTGGATAGGCTGCCCTGCAGGCTGGTGCAGGAGCTGGTTGAGAATGCAATTGTTGGTCCATAAAAATAAAATAAATATATATATTAGATTAAATATGTATTTATTTGGATTTTTGGTTTAGTTGTGAATAGTTGTTTTCTCTTAATTTAGCCTTGAATAGTAACAGAATTTCTATATCTGTGATTTGACATCTATAATATTGTATACTTTCCAGGTTTTAATAAGTTTAAATTTCACTTAATTTCATGTCTAAACATGGTTGTTGAGATTGGATTTTTCATTTGATTTTATCCAGAGTGTAGCTTCTTTATTTGGGTTGGTGTTTCCTAGTGTGCTTACTGTACATTACATTTGGATTCCATTTCCTGCAATTAATTTCTGAGTTTACTAGTGGCATTAAAAATTGATTTGAAGTTTGGTTCATGGATTTGACAATCCTGCATTTTCAAAAAACATAGTAAACTTAATGAAAATGGTTGATGGATTTGAACACTTCAAATTTGATTCCAGTTATTCATTTTTTCCATTAGAAAGGTGCAGTTTGACTTGAAATTTTCAAAGTTTCTATAAGTAGCTGCATTTTTAAAAATTCAAATAAAAATATAACAAAATCAATTTAATTAAAAAAGGCCATCCCACAAAAGTGATTTGAAATTTGGACCAAGGATTTGACAATCCCGCATTTTTACGTTTAGGTTCTGAATTTACAGTAAGTAAATATCTGTCTTCACTATGGAAGATTGATTCAAAAAATTAACTTTTAAATCTGAGTACTGGTCTGTATCCATAGTAAGATTAAAACTATTAATTATTGTCAAAACAGCAGGCTCAACCCACCAGCAAGGCTCTAATTAAACAGGTTTGTGACCCACAACCCGGTTATCCAGTCACTAAAAGCCAGACTAGGAAGTTGACTCAAATTTCCAAATCCAACATCATGAACAAATGATGATCCTCTATGGTGGATACCTCAATTTGGCACTTGACTCATTATCAAGATCAAGCCACCCTCTCTTATCATCCAACCAAGTGATCAACACAATCATGTTCCAGTTATCCATAATTCATAATAGCTATATAATATCTATCTCTCAATAAAAAATATTATCTAGCTTTCAAATATTTTTCCCCTTGTAACTCTGCTAAAACAGCACAGTTATAACACTATCAAGGCCTGTGTATTACTATACAATAGTTTTAAAAGCTATGGCAACAAGCAAAAACAATTCAGATTTAAAAAAATGAACTCAGATTTAAACAAAATTGAAATAAATCCAATCTATTTTAAATCAATATAAATTTGTTTAAATTAATTTTGTTTAAATCTGAGTTCATTTTTTTAAATCTGAATTGTTTTTGCTTGTTGCCATAGCTTTTAAAACTACTGTAAAGGTTGCTTAAATGATAAGATAGGAAATTGAAATGAGGCATGGTGAAAAGGATGACTAAGATAAATAAAGCTTCAAAAATAGAATTGCAAATGAACAGAAAAGCAGCAAAATTGGCAAAATTGACTGTAGGGATGAAAAAGTGAGAATTTAAAAGTGGCCAAGTCAACACTTTTTAAATTTTCAAAATGGCTTTTCATAATAAAGTAACTACTTTTCCTTGGCTTTTTTAGTTGAGAAAATGAATAAAAAGTATTTTATATGGCCATAATAATTTTTAATTCCAGATGAGTTGTTTAAATTAATCTAGAAATTTTAAAATTGTTGACTTGGCCACTTTTAGATCCTCACTTTTGAATTCTCACTTTTTCATCCCTACAGTCAATTTTGCCAATGCTGCCAGAAAAGCAAGCCTTACAACCTAACAAGTACCTTTGGGGGTGAAATTCAAACAATATCAACTTGGAGTTAATACTGGAAAACTTAATCTATTTATTTCTGCTTGAAAATTGAGGTGCCTTATTGATTTAGAAAACTAACCAAAGATAGTTAGTTTTATTTAAGGACTAACTAATTTTTTAGTAAATAACATGATATTTGATGAGCAAGAAAACTAACTTGAGAATTTTAGTCTAGGACAACAGAAGGAAGACAAAGGCAGGTTGGGGAATGATACAAGCCTTCCACAAAGTGAAAAACTGGAAGAAGCAGGAAAACTAGTCCAAAGACCAGATTTGGTATTTGCAGCAGAAGCAAATATGGAGTAAGTTTTTAGTATTGAATACTAATTTTTTAGTATGTAGACTCTGAGTTTAAGGCCTGTAGTGGTCAAAGATAAGCTTTGAAAATGACTATTAACTTCAAACATTTGACTAGAAGGCCAGGATTAAAGAGAGAGGTGTAAAAACAATGACAGGAACAAAAAACCAAAAAATGTAGATCTTGCTTCATAGTAGCAGTGTAAGATAAGTCCTGAAACATAAGTGGCAACAAAAAATCTTGTAGGTGGTTGGGCTGGGGTTTGAGGGGAGGAGTTATTGGTACTAGGTAGGCAAGAAGATAATAATACTTATCATGAAAGAGTCTGGGCTACACTGTTTACCAAGCTCTCTTGTGTTTGAAGGTTTCTGGTTCTATAATTCTTTCTAAGGGGTTGGCAATTATTATTATTTCTAGAGTGAATTTGTAATAGACTGGATTTTGGCAGATACTTGATGAAATAGACAAGGCCAAAGAGTGCTCCTACTGGACAGAATAACACAGGCTGAAGTGCTGCAGAATTGGCAGAAGGACTGGAGGGCCTGGGATCTTATAGAAAATGTACATAGATGGTAGAAAAATAGAACTAGATAAAGCAGAAATTGTGTGAACCAAAAGTTTATTTAACTTTATTATCAGAATGATAATACCGCCATTTACAACATGACCTGGGATTTTATACTTCTTTTTCTGGCTTCTTCAGTAAATGCAGACTTTTGGTCCTTGGGTATTCTAACATCAGGAGTCTGATTTTTTGGTTGGTAATCAGGTTTCTCTAGCTCTTGATTGGTGAGCATTGGAAAATAGACACAAGAAACTTCCTGTTTCCCAACTCTATTCCTAAAATCAGGCGGCCTGGGCAAATATGGTTTTTCCTGGACAAAGAGGGTTGATACTGGCTGGCACTCATTGGGATGGGTGATTTTGGATTTCAATAAAATCCCCTTTTGGCAGACAACTGCCTATGCATAATTCTTGGCTCTTGGTGGTACACCTTCAGGTAGGCACCTTCCAAATCTTGGCAAATCTCCTTGGCTTTGTGAGCTGCTTATTGAACAACCTACTGACTTGAGCCCAAAAAAACGCAGGCCACTGAGCCCTTGGCCTTCTGGCTGGCAGGATGCAGAACACAAGGACCAGGGTTCAATTTCTGCTTTTGGATTCTGTTTATTCTTATAAGCAAAATGACATTTGTGATACATTTAGCTGTATGTATTGATATATTTAATTTATTTGGTAATTTTCACCCAAAAAACAGGTAGTCAGAATATTATACTTCTACTTTCTTCTCTAGACTGTATATATTAATTAGTTTTTACTGTTGCCAATGTGAGAACGTCAATATTCTTTTGTTATTTACTAATATTGTTATTTGATTCAGTTGCTATAGGTTTCAGGATACCAGGAGTACCGTGGAGCTCCAGCAGGCAAGGGAGGAGTCAAAGCAGGTACTGGCATGGCCCATCAGATGATGGTACCTAACTTTACCAGGTAGGAAAGAGCCTTCCCAGCCACAGCCCAGGGCCCAGCTGCTGGCAAGGCAGAATCAATCAACCCTGTGAGTGCCAGATAAAGCACCTCCAGTAATTGACTACTCTGGCCAGTGGCATCAGAAGTGGGTGGGGTTGAGATGGTTGGTTTGGGTGTCAGTGTCAGGAATGACAATTTGGATGCTCCTAAATCTCAAAATACGGAACCAGAGTTGAACCCTGGACAAAACCCTTTGCAGACCGCCAGACCCATGGGCTGGGAACCCAATAACCCACTACTGATTGATAAAGTTGTTGTCAGCCCTCCAGGACCCAAACCCTTAGCCGTCCCGTAGGATTCTGCAAGCAAACTGCCAGTGCAAGATGCCAAGAATTTCCCCGAGGTACCAATGCCTGACGCCAGTGGTTTTCTTGGTAAAATGCACAAGTTTCTCAATGAGAGTTATTCCAAACTCCCCCAAAGTCCCAGTGGAGGCACTGAACCTGAAGAGGACCCAATACCCAAATCAACAAACAGAAGGTTTCAAAGTCTTCTTGTAAATTCACTGCCACCCCTGGCATTGGATTGTACAATTTTCCCCTGCCGCTCCAAGAAAGGTCCAAAAATGTTAGCCAAACCCCTCCATTCTTTAGAGGATTTAGCACACACAGTTGATAAGAGGTTTGTGCTAGCCTATCCTGTGGATTCATTGCCTTTGGTTGCCCCCTCCTGGGAGGAAACACTGGTTAATTTAGACTACTTGTTGGCCTGGTGTTTCCCGCTTTTAAAAACTATCAGAGCCAGCCAACCAAAGGTTGCCACATTGACGCCCAAAAACTCAAGTGAACTCCAAATGCCTGAGACTTCTTCTGGCCAATCAGAGGGGACCGCGGAAATTAGGGTGAAACTTTCCAGTCCCCCTGGCCCTGCCCATCAAAATTTCTCTCCCAGCCAATTGGATTCAGAGCTAAAGGTCATGTGATCTCATCCCCTTGCAACCCATCCCTTTTAACTTAGCAAGAGGACTTTCAGTCCCCTGCTTGTCTATTTTCCCATTAGATTAAAGTTTGGTTGTTTGTAATTAAAATTTTAAATTTCTCTATCAGTGAAACCCCTGTTTGGAGTTTCCCTAGTTTAAAAGTTAAAGTGTTAGTTGTGCTTGTGAAGCTTACCTTGCAACAGCCCAGTTCAAACTCAACATCTCCCCTGGCACCCCTAGCAGAAGCTTGGGTGTATAGTTCTTTTTTATTTTTGCTTTCATTCACAAAAGTGACATTTGAATCTAAAATTCATTTAAAAATCAATATAATACCTACTGTTAATTTGAGTTTTTTATTGAAATTCTTAATTCAAACCCGCTTTCTTGCTCATGCACCCTCCCAAGACATCTGCAACCGCGCCCAAGTCCACCAGACCTGTTCTGTTGCTACTTTTATCTTTCTGCTTGTGGCTACCTTATTAAGCTTAATTCTGTTGCTTTTAATCTTAAAATCTACACCATTCTCTCCCAAATTTTGAGGGGAACACAACCATGATACTCCCTGCCATTAAATTTGTTGTATATTCTGTGGCCCCCTTCTTGCTCCTCCTATGGTTGACCTCACTGGACCTGTGGTCAAAGATCTCCTCTTCTGTGCAGCTCATGAGTGAAGACCTGTCTAGTTTCTTGAGTCTTCCTGGCAGTCTCCTTTATTCCAGAGAGGCTGTGGCAAAGAGCTTGACATGTGATGACCTAGATTTGGGTGATGCTGATTATGCCTCTTTTACTCCTGTGGGTGAGGAGGTGTCAATGTCCCCCTTTCCTGACCTGGAGGAGAGTAGCTTGGCGTTCTTCCACACACCTGCAATGTCCCCTCCTGCCCCCACCCATATGCCCTGGTTGCTCGCCGGTTTGGCGCTGATGGGCCTGAATGCATATTTGCCTCAGCTGTCTACTGTGTCCTCCCTGTGGTCCCCCCTTTGAGCGGCCGTCCCAGTTCTCCACTGGGCGGCATCCTGGTGGTTTGTTTTGCCAGGATGGGAGCCAAACTTAGTTAGTTTAGTCCCCCTCTCTCACACTTCTCATCCTGAAGCGGCCAGTGGCAAAACGTCAGTGCCGAGCGCCACACTGCCATCTGAGACCCCCAATGCCAACCCGCCTGAGCCCAGAAAACCTGACCAGGAAGTGAAGCCTGGAAGTGTGGTATAAATACCTGCCAGGCTGAGATCAACCCCCATTGTCATTTTTAAATAAATGTTATGAGATATTGTCTTCTTCAATTATTGCCGTATTTTATTCTTGTCATCTGCCAGTTAACTCAAAGATCATCTGACCCCCCTGCCAGCCCTCCAGCTACGTACCGCCTGCCAGGTGCTCCCTTTGGTCTTGTTCATTTCACAGAGTACCCCTTAAAGCCTGAGTACAAGGATTATACCGCCAACAACATACTAGCCTGGGATCCCTTGGCCAGAACTACAGAGTTAACCGGATATAACCAAGAAGGCCCTTGGTACATTACCAAACCCCACCTGTTCAGAGATAAATACAACTTCTTTTCTACCTAACAAATGGACATGGAGCCACCCTTCACCCCCAAACCAATGCCTGCCTCCACCGCCAAGCTCACACTGGACCATACCAACAAGCTTTTTGGAATTGTATATATTACTCTCACAGGAGTAATAGATAATATTGTCCCCACTGCCGGTCTGTAGTCATGGGTGGGCAAATCAATGTCCTACCTCATTAAGTTAGCACCAATCTGTAATACCCAGTTATGGTATGTACCACTTGCAGGATGTAGGGCAGCAGGTTGATGAACTGAACCCCAGTCAAGGCGGTAACAATGGGATACACAGTCATTAGCCAGCGGAAGATCTTTGCATGCACGTTGTATCTCCCAAAACTCCTGGCAAAGTAGGTTAAGATGTAGTACATGGACGTGTACATCACAATAGAGAGTGTTGAATGTGGAGACACCAAAGGAGGCCAGGAACCAGTGTGGGAAGAGTTCAGTTGACCAGGGTCATAGTAGGGGCCATGACCTAGTCCATCAGGAGATGGCCCAAAGAACTCTGGACCTGTTTGGTAGCCTCCAATCCCAAGGCAAGCTGTGAGCACAGCTCTGAAGATGAGGTGGTTCATCTTCCTTGGATTGGAGGGTTGGCAGGGGATGATTGGTAGGTCTAACTTGTTAGAGGTAAGTTGAATTTCACTTTTATTGAGGTTATTAATCTCAATAATAACACAAGATATTACTGAGGTGGGATCTTTTATTTATAGTCCTCTCCCCTGTGCAAAGATTTGCGATTGGGAGGGGAAAACTGGGGATGGGAGATCCCAGAAGTTTGGAGGGTAGGGATAGCAATTGGAATTTAGGAAGATGGCCAAATTCCTGTTCACCTGTTATCTGTGGCTGGTTGGGCAATTCTTGAGGTAAGCCAGTAGTTTCTTGTGGTCCTGGTGCTAGGTGAAGGTTGTGATTCAATTCCTCTTCAAAAGTTATTTTGGGGTAAAGAACATTGTTTTGGATGGGATTTGGCCTTGCCCATGTGGTCAGTGAATCAGCACCTGATTGGTTGGTGGTAATCTGATTTTTGGAATTCAAAACATTATTCCTGCCCTCTTCTTGAGGGGAAAATTTAACTTTAAAATATTTCCCTGTTGCCAGGGACTTATTTGATTGGCTGCTCCCCAGATGATAAATTGGTTTGGCACTCACCAAGTTTCAATTTCTCATTAAATTTATTTTTATTTTCCCCTGATAAAGGGGGAAATCCCTATCAAATTTTGCCCCCAAAATTGGGGCTTCAGGTATTTTTTCCCAAGTTTTCTTCTCAGTCAATATTAGATTGATGTCAGGAATATTCCTGACACAATCCTTTGGTGGGCCCTGCTCACCCAGTCCGCAACCTGCCAGTTCCCAAATGCTAGCAAGCCAGCTGATCAGGGTTGGTTCCTTGACAGTTGGGGGTGGTTCCTGTCACAGTAAATTCCATAATGCTGGGTATTGTCCGTCCAAGTAAGAAGGCACGGAAGGCCGGGAAACATGTATCAAAATTGACCAAATTAACAGATTTAAACCAAACGGTTGATCAAAAATGGGTCACGGCTGCTCCAGTATGCCAACTGAAACCAGCTCCCCCTTGTAAACTGACGTTGATAAATCAGCGTAATATGAGGGTCACCCAATATAAGCTCACTAATCAGCATGGTTGTCAGAAACTGGTCATACAAGGGTTCTTTGAAACTTGGACCAGATACTTACTTGACAATGTGGAAGAAATAGGAGGTCAAGACTCAGGTGGTATTACTTAGTCAAATTTCTGATATATATTGAATAAATTTCCCTGTTTCAACTCTAAGAGAAGAGTCCTCCTAAATTTACTCAATAAAAATCAATTATCCCAAGTTCTAATTTTAAATTTTAAAAATGCATCCTGTGCTCAGGTTGTTGCGGTATATTCCTTACAATCTGATTCTGAACAGAATCATTTCAGGAAGATGGGGCCCAGCATCAGGAACTTTGTTGTCAGCACCACAAAATGTTAATTTCATGCCAGCCAATTTTGTAGCTCCTCCCTCCATTCCTGAAGATGAAAATCAGGTCACTTCTCAATGCCCAGAATTCTACGCTGAAGATGCATTGATGATTTCCCAGGTCATTTATCTTGGTTTACTCTGGTTATGATTGATTGTTCTACTTAATCCTGGAGTTACAATTGGAAAATTCACAAAAAAATATCTGAAGCCGCGTTGGTGGTTAATCATCAATTCTATGTAGATTTGGGTGGTTATTCCCCATCATTTAGAAACAGCATCATATTATCCAGTTATTTCTGTCACAGTTCCATAGGGAACAGGTAGGCAGCAGGATTGTTGTATTTCCAGTTGAAGATCAAAGGGTAAATGGTGATTGCTTTGCCGTCACAGAAAGTTTGATAGGGTTCCTTGGGGTGTTTGGGTGGGTGTACCACTGCAAGTCTTCCAAGGTCCAGGGTTTGTGATCAGGGTTTGGGGGATACTCAGTGAAATGCACAGGGCTAAATGGAGTGTTGGGTGGGAAGTAGTAGTCAAAGGCTTCAGTTTTGTCGACTGGAGTCTGGCTATCTATCCCTGTGGATGGGTACTGACACTCCAGTGTTTGCAGATGGAAGAGTATCAAAAATAAGTATGGAAACAGATTGGTGAACCAAAGGTTCATAACAACTTTATTGGTAAGGATGACAATACAGAACATTTTCAGGTGCTTCTGATTTATATACTTACTCACATGTAAGTGTCTTTGGGCATTCTTCTGGTGCTATCTGTGTGGCAAGACTTGGTATCTAAGGTTCTGCTGTTTAGTTGGCTGCTTCATGGTTATTTTTGGGGTTTTCAGGAACAGTTGTTTGGCTTTTTGGTGGTCCATTTTTGTCAGGATTCTCCTTTTAATTTTTAGCTGCTAGTATTCTACTTTTGAACTCCATTATTATTTTTGAAGAATTGGGTTATTTTTGGCTCATTGTTTTATTCAGAAATATTCCCTCACTCTTACCCCTCTTTGACCGGCAATATTTCATCTAGTTTACAGTTAGTCTTAAGTTTAAAAGCTTACCTTGTTTTTCTCCTGGACAATTTTTGAACCGCGGACCTAAACATTAGTTAAAATCATTAAGTCCAAAAGCAGAATACCTTTTTGCTCCTGCTGCTTATGCCAGCATCTTTGGACCAGGTTTCCCCGCTCTTTCGCTTTTCACATTCTGCCAAGCAACATCTGTTCCCCCGCTTTATCTCCTTTACTTTGGTCTTAACTTTTTAAGTTTAAAACCACAAGAAACATGTGCTTCTGTTTTGTTTTGCCACACTATTTCCACTAACCAATCTTGGTTAAACTCATTTACCTCAATTCTGCACCTCACTACCAAGTAAAATAAATAGGCTTGGTTTTCAATCTTAACAGTAAGTTGAGATTGTTTGACTTGTACCTCAAAAAAGGTACTTGTTAGGTTTTGTGGCTTGTGTTTCCTTTCTAATTTAGTTAACTTATTTTTTCTTCTACCTTATGATTCCTTTTGATTTTCTATTTCATCAGTTAGGTAGTTTCTATAATAATACACACAATTTGATTATTGATAGTTTTAACCCTCCAACTAGTGGTGAGCAATTCCCTGACTTAGAAATTGATTTTTTGACCAAGTCCTCAGTCATTAAGACTGGGTTCTATTTTATTTTCTTAGGATTAATCAATTGCCTCAGCCCTTATTTTACCTCCTACAAGCTTCTAGGAGCCCTAGTCCAGTTGTTACTACAAACCTTACCTACTTTTTTGTATTTGACCAACATAAAAATAAACGGTATTAAAGCTTTAGTCTATAACCATCTTCCCCAAACTATGAGACCTTACAATCTTGCTTGACTGGCCATTGGTTCTAGCAGGTTTGGCTTCTGGGGTTATAGGGGTTTCCCCAATTTGATCACCTTTTTTGGACTGGCTTGACAGGCTTTCCTGAGGCCAAGGAACTTGATTAAAAAGGGGTCCCCAATTGAGAACCCCGCATTACTTAATGGAGGGTGGGCTTGAACTGGGTTTACTGGGCAGCTAAAATTAGCCTGCCCAGGCCCAACCAAACCCACCAAGGCTTGGTCATAGATTTTGGGGACCTGCAGCTGCCACCAGGGCAGGAATGGTTCCTGCACCTGGATTTTTGCTTTTCAAAGCAAATCCAGGTGCAGGCAAATCTCCCCGCCCGCTCGCTCCGCCTGGCAGCTAGGAGCGGGTTCAATTCCCACCCGGGGCTTTGAGTCTATTACTTTTGTAAGAATAGGGGTTTGTTGTTGAAATGAGATTTTCCCTTCAATAACTGAGTTCAATTTTTTTCTAAAAAACATAATAAACATAGTAGCTTTTTAGTGTGACTAAACAATTTTGCTTATGTGATCAGGATTGTTGTTGTTTCAAAATAAATTTGTTTCTAGTGCACATATTTTGTTGTGTCTGGATAATTTTACCAATTGCCACTATTTTTTCATGAAATGAACTCTTAATCCTGCTAAAAAGTTTGAATTTCATTTTGGACTGAACTGATTTTGTTCTGGGTTAGTATGTCTTTGTTTATCTCAACAGGTTGTAACACTGCTGTATATCTCTGTTAATATATATCAAATCACTTGTATAATGTTATATTTTGTTTTGTGCATGGCTTTGGTTTGCTTTGAGCCAACTTTGGGTTGTCCATCTCAACAGCTCTGAAAAGTACATTATTGCTAATGTGATAGGGTTATTTATTTTTATTTTTGCTTAACAATAGGCTTTAAAGTGTTCATTGAGGGCATGGAGATTTAATTGGTTCTTTGACTTATTGGCTGTTATAAGATCTCAAAAATGAGCTTTTAAACCTATGATGGTTCAAGCTGGGTATAATAATTGATCACTTATAACTTGGCAGAAATTTAATCTAGATTTCTAGGCTGCATACGCCACTTTTTTAAAGCCAAAAAATAATTATTGGGGGTATCCATCTGGAAGCGCTCGTTCAGATTAGGCTGTAGGAGCCATGTTGTAGCGGTTAACTACAAAAAATAAAGTAAGGGTGAAGAACGGTTTATTTGAAGTGAACTGAACTCACTTTATAGTGAACATATGTCGTTAACCGATTTATTCGAATTCATCGAATTTGAGGCTAACGCTATCACACTGTTGAAGGAAGAATTCCAATTCTTGTAGTGGAATAAGGTTTCCTTGTCTTATGCTTTACTTTAGAGTTTAAAGAGACGTGATTTAAGTCGACAGATCTTCATAAGAATTGGGAGGGCAAATCAAATCAAACCTGGACCTAATGGATCGAGTAGCTTCGATACGCTATCAGCAAAGAGTGGAGACATAAAGATTGAGTTACAAGTAGGGCTGCTCCAGCCAAGCCCTGAGCAACACGACCAGTTTCTGTCTGGGTCACTCCTTCAAAGAGTTATTTAAACTGCCTAAATATTAAGCATTCTCGTCTTGGCTGCAGCGGCCCAGAGCCGGAACTAGCCGGGGCTGAGTCGAAGCATCCCTAGTTACAAGTTTATTTAAGTAAACTGACGTCAAGTATGGAAAATTTCAAGCACTATAATTTTTTTTATTAATCTGTCCTCCTCAGCTTTCCTATTCACTCTTCTAATCGGCATTGTTATAGACATGGCAGCTTATCCCGCTAAAACTGACAAAGAAACAATGAACCCTTCTGTGGCCCAAAAGCAAGCTGATGCCCCCTTCAAAGGGAAGAGTTCCAGGAGCCAGAAGAAGAATTACAGAAACAAGTATAACGGCGAAAACAAAAATGCTGCTAAACCTACCATCCCAGAGACCCTTACCGAGATGTCTGGCGAGATAGTCGAAGCAGCTAAGCTTTCAACTGCTCAAAAAATCGACACTCCTGTTATCCCAGCTACTGCCAGCGATGAAGATAAAAATCACCCTGCCACTGCTTCTGCTTTTGAAATCGGATGGATGTTTGTACAGCAATATTATACTTTTATGAACAAGTCTCCTAGACGTCTTCATTGCTTTTATAAAGCTAAATCTGCTATGATAAGAGGAAATAGAATCTGATGAGCTGATCACCTTTTATGGCCAAAAGGTAATAAGCCTTCTTTTTTAAATCTAATTTCTCCCAGGGAATTCATCAAAGAGATCATGGAGCTCAAGTACAACAATTGTAAGGTTTTGATTTCAAATGTTGACGTCCAGGCTTCCCTTTTCGGCAGCATCTTAATTATGGTTCTTGGAGAGCTTTCAAACAATGATGAACCTACTCAGCGATTTGCTCAGACCTTTGTTTTATGCGAACAGGAACGCGGCTTCTTTATTCTTAATGATATTTTCCGCTTCTTAAAAGATACAAACAACAGTGATGTTCAAGGAGTCGGTTTTGTTGGGGTTGAACTTGAGGATGGTGAATTTAAAGTTGTTAATCTTCCTGAAAAAGATTCTCTTCAGGTGAACGGCTCAGGACCAGAGAAAAGTAGCGATGCTTCTGAGGCGGCCTCCTTGAAAGCCGAGCCTGCTACCCCTGCTGAGGAGGTACCAGCTGAACCCATCGTCGAAGCTGCGCAAGAAGTCGAGGTCCAGAAGAAAAAGGAAACTCCCGAAATTCTTACTCAAGACGTTACACCCGCGGCCGCCTGCAAGACTCCCTCTACTGATAGCTTAAAGAAACTGGCGGTAGTAAACCCTAAATCCCAGACGGAAGATAAAGCCAAGGATGCTGATATGCCACTTACCAAAAAGAATGAGAAAGCTGATATCAAGCCTGCCACTCAATCCAAGCCTGTCCGTACCTCGCTCCCACTTGATTCTAAAGTTCCTTCAGCGCCTAAAGGGACTTGGGCTCACTTGGCTGGTTCAGGTCACTTGAGTAGTTCGGAGATCTGTAGAACCAAAAACTCCTCAAGCTCAAGAGCCTTTCTCCAAGGTTGGGCAAGTCTCAACTCAAAAGCCTCAGACACCAAGAGAGCCTCAAAAGGATTTCTCACACATCAACTCAATCTGCATCCGCGGCATCAAAGACCCCGTCAATAAGCAGCTTGTCCTTGAAGTGTTTTCTAGCTTTGGTCCCATCAAGTCCTTGGACGCTGGCTCTCGGTTGGTTTTCATCGAGTATGAGAATGCTGAAGCCTGTGCCAAAGCCCTCGCCACCCCCGTACAAACAGTTGGTGATGACAAGGTCACCGTGGAGGCTCGCCGTGCTAAAGGAAGCATTCGCCCCAACGGTAAAAACCGAAGCTATAATAGTTCCCGTAAGGGCAATGGATCTAGGTCAGGCGAAGGCTCTCACTCGAATAGTGTTCGTCAGCCCCGACAGGGCGGCGGCAGACCCTCAGCAACTGCAGCAAACTGAAGTTAAGTTTCTCTCGTTTATCAATTTGCCTAGTTTTGATGATCGTTGCAGAATTCTTTGCTTAAATCCGCCTTTACACCAGCTTAAAACAACCTGCAGCTTATTTGAAAGTAGCAGGAAAATAAACTTGGCATTAGATGGCTACGTTGTATCTATTATTCCTTTTAATTGTATCACTTTGCCGCTTTAGAATCAAAAACATATTGCTATTTACTTTGAATCAGGAATATGATACTGAGTATCTAATAGCATCAATTATACAAAGACTAGTCAATATCTCCATTCATAAAATCATATCTCACATGCTTGACAATTATGATGGTAAAAGTAGTACCAAAAACGCATTGTTTCTTCTCTTCATCCTCGCACTACCAATAATTAGAAAATATGTTTTTTGAAAAATAAATACTCACATTTGTGTTCCGAAACCCATTCTATCAAATATTCTCAGTATGCGGGACTAATAGTTCTAGATATATCAATCCAGCATTTGGTTTAAGCCTTTTATTTAAAGTGTGTATTTTAAGCCTAAGAAACTTGTGAAGTTTGCCACCTTGGCCATTATATGCTTTGAATACGGAAAGTAAAACAAATTAGGTTTCTCGATCCTATCAAATACTAATTAAATTAACGCCTGTACATAGCCTTTATAAAAGAACGCAGAATTCATCCCAATCCTTGATTAGAAATATAGCGGAACCAAAAATTCACAGATTGGATACGGGTTAGATTTATCGCTCTCCTGATGGTAACAGATTGGAAGCCTCGTTTTAGTCTTTAGAGTTGAAACTGCAGGATTGCCTCATATAAGCAGACTTCAATCACTACAGTAGTTTTAAAAGCTATGGCGACAAGCGAAAATTCTTCAGATTTAAACAAAATCCAAGTCTCAGGTTAAAATATATACTCTGTTAACAGGGTTTATTGGCGTTAATGGGCGAAATGGGTCAACACAGCAACGAAAAGCTCACATGCAAAGCGAAACCATTCAAAATATAATCCGAAATACATTGATTCACAAACGAAATGGTGTGAGTTGACTTTTGGTGTACATATGTTTACTATGTGAATTGGTGACAAAATATACCCAAGCAAGGTGTGTCAAAACTCAATCAAAAACAAAACACAATAGCAACTCACAATGTAAACAAAATCACTCACACAATGTGTGCAATGGATTGTAATCATGAATGATACCAAGGTATCTAAAATATGACACAAGATCTGAAACATAAATTTTAAAAATATTGTGTTGGGTGTTTGAATTTGGCAGTAAAATCTAGGAAAATGGGTGGATTTTTTTTGAGTATTCTAAAATGGGCATTGTAAAACCAAAAGCAACTAACTAAGAAATAAAAAATCTATAATTGGGATATTGGGTGGGAAAAAAATAATAATTGAATATCCATAAACAGATAAAAGCAAAAATTAAAATTAGAGAGTAACTTAATTAAGTTTTATTTAATATTTTATTAAATTTTAAAATGAAAGAAACACAGCAACAGACTACCATTGCACCCGTTGTGCGCCGCGGTCGTGGTTGCCCCCGCAGGTCAAAGAATAGACTTAGTACAACACAAGTGCCTACTCAGGAGGGAGGCAGGAGAGGAGAGTTCCATAGTGACGCTGCACTGACACAGCCGGTTCAAGGAGCACAAGCTGCTAGGGTGCAGAGCATAAACCCTCGGGTCCCAAAGCTGACCCAGAAGCCAACCAAGGTTACCTTCACCAAGAAAGTTAGAGACAAGGAGGTGGAACTTACTTCATATGTGTTTGACGTTGTGTACTGGCAAGAGTCGGTCCCGTCAGCCATGCTGGAGAAGGTGAAGCCTGTACTTGATACTAGCTATGAGCCCTATGTCAGTGATGGCAATCAGGAGGATGACAAGGAGCCCCAGTTCTACCAAACCGATGAGGGACAGCTGGTGCTAAAGAAAGTTGCAGCCTTCTACAACAAGGTGCCCATGCCTTGCAAGCCTGTCATCAATCAGGATCCTGGCTTGTCTGAACCCACAAAGCCCGCCCAGAAGCGCATCCCCAACATTAAGCACATCATCCTTCTCTGGCTCATGCGGGAATTGGGTGACTACAAGGTAGCTTTGGCTCTTGTTGGGGTGGATCCCAAGTACGCCAGCAAGACCTTCAACAAGTCCATTGATACTAGCCAAGTCCTTGCTGCGGAGAAATCCTTGCGTGTTTCCACTATGCTCACCAAGGAGCACAAATGGGCAATCCACCAGTGGATCACCCGGGATTGCCATCTTGAACTGGCAAACATACAGGCTATGGTCAAGTCCGCTTTTGGGATTGAGGCCTTGATTTCCTTTTACTACCATCTGGTCAAGGGAATGTGATTTTCCTGGAAAAAACTCGGGGTATCCTCATACAATTGGAACAGCCCAGCCAATATTGAGACCTGGAAAAACTACGCAGAGGCGTATACTGCCCTCAAAGCCAAGGGGACGGTCAAATTTTACTATATCAACAAATCAGCATTTGCCTCGTCAATGCGCAATGAGTATGGGTATGTCACCAGAGGCTCCAATGACAGGGTGGCTCGGCGTGCTGCAGTCCGCGCCACAGCCTATTCAATGGTGGCTCTCCTTGGTCCAAAGGGGGTCAAGCTCTACCAAATGATACTAGGCTCCCACAATAGCCGGACCTTCCTGTCATTTCTCCGATTGGTCCAGGAGCACCTGAGGCGCACAAGCCTGGGCTTCAACAACGTAATTGTGTTAGATAACGTTGGTCTCCACAAGGTGGCTGATATTCTTGAAGAATTTCCATCAATTGATACGAGCATTGCAGTGGGCCCCCAGCAATTGGCCACAGCAAATATGCAGCTTCTCTTCCTCTCTGCCTATTTGCCCTTCCTAAATCCCATTGAGGAAATCTTTGGGTGGCTCAAGCAAGTTGTCAAGCAAGGAACCCCAACTGGGACTGAGGACCTGTTTGATTTGCTGCAGGCCGGGATTCATACCCTCCCAGCTGAGACTGTGGCCAAATTTTATGGCCATGCTGATTTGTTCATCCCCGTGTGCCTAGCCAAACAGCCAATCAATTAAAAGCTTAGCGTGTCCAACCTTTTTTATATTCTATAATTTATTATTCAACATTTATTTATTATCATTTTATATTTAGATGTTTCTACGCCCACAATCACATTCAGAAGATCCATCAATAGATGTAAGTATTTTACTTATTTTATTGCATATTATTTCATTATGCCATCTAAGGGTATCCCAAACACTTGATACTGGATTATGCAAACACATTAATATCACTTTTGGAAAATAAATATAATAATCAAAAAAAGTTAATGTAATGTGTCCAAATCAGAACTAGATTTTATTGAAATATATTATTATGCTTTTATTAAGACCTTCTCTGGGATATATTCTGCAAATCTTGTTTGCTAAAATAAGAATTAGAAAAATTTATTATAATAAAAATATTATAAATTACAATGGAATTATTTGGAAGAGAGAATTTATTAAGAATACCTGTAGTGAGTTTGGCAGTATGTACCCACCCCACGATGGAGGTGGCGCACAACCTCCGCCGCTGCCACTGTGGACAGTGGATACACCCTGGTTAAAATATTCACGGCGGCTGGTAAAAGAGAGTATTGTTAGGTGGGAATGGAGTAGCAGCTTTTTGGGCGGGGCTGCAAACCCGTAGATACCAGCCAGGACCAGGGTGTCCTGGATGATGTGATCCACCGAGTTGTACCTGGGGGGACCTTCTCCCATCCAGGGAGAGCCTGGCCTTGTCAATCCCCAGAAGGACCCTGTCTAGGTCCTCAACTGACGCGCCCATCCCAAAGAAGAATAAAACCCCAGGTAAACAACAAGGTAAAGCCTTTGCCCAGCAAAGGCTTCTGTAAGCTCGCACAGTTTATTATAAACTGCGCTTATCTTCTTGTTGTGCTTTGTCTTGGCAAAGGTCAGCTCCATAGCTGCCGGGACCCCCGTCTTGTTGGCACTCCAGGCTAGCCCAAAGTCCACGAGGAGGATCTTAGTTTTCTTGATGGCTGTTGCGTCTGCAACAGCTAATTTCTCCACTGTGCGCCCAAAGTTCTCAAGCAGGCAAGACAGGGTGTGCTCCACCGGGAAGCAGAAGCAAGCAGCTGCATGAGCCCGGCCCATCTCCAGTACATTCTTGAATGGAAGCATCACCAGGACGTCCCAAACAAGCTCAATGGAGTTTACACAGTAAACTCCACTGAGTGATACCAGGTCCAGGCGGACCAGTTAGGCATCCTTGTAGGCAGTAACTGCCCACTCAGATGCCCCCTCGGCATGCATAAGCCCAGCCAATGCCTCCCGCGACAACAGAAAAGACCCGTGGATACGGTCTTCAAGCTCCTGCAAGACAGGGGGGACAGGAAAAGCTGCTTGGCCACATGAGTGGTGTAGTTGGCGTAGAATGTGGCAGTGACAAAAGGGACCAGGACCCAGCAGAGTTCACCATTGACTATTTCTAAAAAAAGGTAAGTATTTGGAAATTTTTATTAATTATTATTTTAGGTTACCTTCTGCACTCTCCTCCTTGCCCGCAGCCTTGGCAGGCTTTGCTATTCTTGGTGTAACCAGTTGTGCTGGCTGCTCAGTGTCATCTGTTTGGGTACATTTTGCGGGTCTTAGGTGGGCATACATTTCTGAGTCATCTGTCCAGAAAGATGGCGCAGAGAGGGCAAAGGACTTGAATTGAAGGCCTTCCACAACATGCTTCTGGACATTTAAAAGTTGCTCAATTGTTGTTTTGGGGGTGTCTGGAATCTTGGCCATGAGTGCTTTGGCAGACACCTTTTCAATTTTGTCCCCTTCAAGGATGGCAGACTTAACTCTTGCTTTGACCTTGCGGTCAATATCTTTAATTTTGACAATTACCAAGTTGAGGTCTTTTAGCAGCTTTTCGAGTTCTCTCATTTTATTTTTTACTAACCTTTCCATATGTTTTTATAGCTTTTTCCCCAATAAACTCTTTATTATTTTGATACTGTTGCCCCTTTGTTTATTCCTTTTTGTTTTCCCGTTTATTACATTATCCCCTCTTTTTACCCATTGTGTATATGTTTTACGCTCATCTCAATATGTGTCATTTGCTTTGTGTTGGCATTGTTTCCTTGATTACCATATTATTTTTGGCGCTTGACATAGCCCCTTGTGAAAACATTAACAAAAATTTTGTGATCAGCTAAATTTGAATTAGAAAATTATAGGTTAACTTTTTTTGGATAAAGTTGTTACTGATCCAAATTCAAAACCTTAATGATAAACTTTAAGCCAATCAGGAGCCAATTGATAAAGTGATTGTTGTGACATAAAGGGTCATTCAATAATTCTTTGATGCATGTGCACTAATTAATATGATTGGCTGGATGTTTTGTCATTGTACGTCATTGTTGCTGTGGCAAGTTGTTGATGGACTAGTGCTAACCCAGCAGCTGATTGCGCACTAGTCTATCAACATCTTGCCACAGCGGCAATGGCAAAACATCCAGCCAATCATATTAATTAGCACCCATGCATCAAAGAATTATTGAATGACCCTTTATGTCACAACAATCACTTTATCACTTGGCTCCTGATTGGCTTAAAGTTTATCATTAAGGTTTTGAATTTGGATCAGTAACAACTTTATCTAAAAAAGGTTAACCTATAACTTTCTAATTCAAATTTAGCTGATCACCAAATTGTTGTTAATGTTTTCACAAGGGGCTATGGTTGTGTGCTAAAAATAACTGTGTTCAGGATCTAGATAGACACCTTAGTAAATATATGATTTTATAGAAATAAGCTGAACATAAAGAATAAAGCCAACTATAAACAAAGAGAACATGAAAAATTTAAATTCAAAAAAAAAAAATAATATAAATAGAAAATGTTTGGTGACAAGGGTTTATTGGGGAGGGGAAGAGTGATGCCTAGTAGGCAGAATAGCGCAGGAAGGAGGACTTAGAGGCGGTGCTGGCCTGGGGAGTCTGGGATTGGATGGGTTGGGTTTGCGGGTGGGGGGTGTTGGTGGCGGGGGTGGAGGCAGGAGGATTGCACGTGATGGCTGCTATATACCGCTCATCATACTCCTTATCAGTCATTGGCTGGATGGGCTGGTAGGTGGCTATGGCACGGGGTGGGAGGCGCTTATCCTTGCGTGATTGGTTGCTCATATTCACATGGAAAACCATTTGCGCAAACAAGTCAGCCACCATTTGGTGACCAAAGAGAGAATTGTGATCAAGGACCCCAAGATAGAGGTTGTTGAAAGCCTGAGGGCGGCGTTCCTGCAGTGTATCTCCAATGTTAAAGAAGACGACATCACCCATATGGACATCAGCATGGCCGGCGGGGTAGACTGAGGCCTGGTGTCTGCGTCCCTGGATGGCCTCAAGGGCGGTGGAGCTTCCCTCCATCTGGTGGATCAAGAAACCCCAGTATTTGAAATTTGAGCCATCCCAGGAGTCGAGCAATCCACTGAGGATGTGGCCGTATGAGTACTCATTGATGAAATCAGGGTTTGTCCAATAGTAGACAAAACCCTTGGCTGAAACAGCCAGAAATGCACCAATGAAAGTCCCCTTCTTGACCTTCTTCCTTCCATTCTTGGTGGCAGCTTTTTCTTGGGTGCCAAAATCATCAAAAGCTATGGATAGCTTATAGTAAGAGATGAACATGACATCATCTGACAGACTAGTCAGGCATTGGACCAGGATGGATTCAATGGCAGTGTCATATGGGGAATCCTCAGCGCCATCCCATTGGTTGCTGGCAAAATTGGTAAGAACCCATATGAAAGCCACCTTCCCATACATCCAGAGCTGCACCATGCGCTTGGAGACCCATATGTTATGGTGCGCAAGCTGCTTCTGGACCTGGGTCAAGGGAAGCTTGGGGTCCCACTGGAGGAGGTCAAGCATGATTGAGTATGCCTCAGATATTTGTGACTTGGGGGCCTTCTTGGGCTTTTTGGCTGTCCTGATCAGATCCCCCTGTTCATCAGGTTGTTGAATTCCCGCATGATAGTAGCTTGGGTAAATTGCAACTGGGCGGCAATCTGATCCCAGGACAGACCCTGAAAGTTGAGTGCCACAATTTCCTGAAGAATTTGGGTGGTGATGATTCATTGCTTGGGGTGCTGGGCCAGGGGAGCTGAAGCCTGATTGGCTGAGGGGGGGCAGGTTGGCTGGTGGCAGAAAGATGTTCCAAATCAGGGTTGCCATCCTGATTGGTTAGTTGACAGGCAGCTTGTGCAGGGGTGGGTATGGGAGCAGGGGCAGAGCTAGACGCTAAGTGACTCTCAAACAAGTCAAAGCCATAGGAGTTGGTGGTAAGGTGCAGGTCAGCTTCCTTGTTACCCGCCTCAAAGGCTTGGGTGTAAACAGGTGCCTCTACATTCTGAGCCTCACCTCTATTGCAGCTGGCTTGGCTGCTGGCGCGGTTGAAGATATTGCTTGTAAAAACCATTGTAAAAAAACCTAGGATAAAATCACTAAAAGTAGAAATTTTAAAATTTAATGAATTATTTTTATTGTAATCTCAAGTCCATATTTAGAAGGTTCTCAAAACCTTTTTATACAAATCTGGAGCCATGAAAATGGATAAAATGTCTCTGGTCCTAAATTAGATAGCTGTTGATTGGCTGTTAAACTGTTATTTTTCTATTTTAGGCTGCTCATACTACACATCTTGTGTGAGTTCATTTTTTTTGTACTTGTGTAATCTTGCTTCTAGATTGCTCAAGTTTTGTTTCACTTTAGTCCTTCTGTCAGTGCCTCATATGAATCCTGCTTGGATTATAATATACTCCGGAATAGCATACATCCATTTCAGTTGTTGTGTCAGTTCATTTTGCTTGTGGTTTGAACTACACCGCTTGATGTTTGATATAATTTTGTATGATGGGCTAGTGAAATTTTGTTTTTGGTTTGACAGTTCATTTATTAACCAAAAATATTTAAATTAATTGAATCCTGAATCTTGCGCAACTTGGATTTTGTTTAAATCTGAAATCATTTTGTTTAAAACTGAAGAATTTTTGCTTGTTGCCATAGCTTTTAAAACTACTGTAAGGGAACCTCTGCCATCCAATTAACGTTGCAACTGAACTGGATGTAGTTCAGTACTTGGGGTTGGGGGAAGAAGACAGTTAAAAAAAGGTATTTAGAATAAGATAATATCTTTATTCAACAAAAGATAGTATTTATACTGCAGTTTTATAGTCTATTGAGATAAACAAAAATATACTACTGTACTTTTCACAGCTGTTGAGATGGACACATCAAAATCAGGTTGTCACAAACTGAAGTTGCACAAAAAACAAAATATAACTGGCCCAAGTTATTTCTTATAACAACAGAGTATAAAAGACATTAATAATTTTAATGTGACACACAAAGCAATCAAGCACCAGTAAAAAACGGGCAAGTGCCTAAAGTTGAAGTGTAGAGATCAAAATCTCCAAATTGATGGATTTTTCAATCCCCGCACTTTTTTTCAATAAAAAATTTTCCCAAAAAATTTAATATTTTTCTTAAATTTGACTTTTTTAAAAAATTTGTACTAGTAGCTAAAATTGAAAAACCAAGTTCAAAGTGCCCAAATCAATGCAATTTAAAACATACCTTAATTTATTTTGGCTTTTAAAATAGAATTTATTTACCCCTTTGAATAGAGGGGACAAAATTGAAAGTGCACAAATTGAGGTGCAAAAACATCTTCAATTTAATATTTGATACATCAAAATTAAAAAAATTATATTTAAAATTTTTTTAGATGTAAAAAAAGAAATCAAGAGCTAAAAAAAGCTTTTTTTAACTTTAGGCAAATTTTTAATTTATTTTGTTCAAATCTTAATATAAAATACTATTATAAGCTCTTTCTCTTTAAAAAATAAAATTTTGTCTCATAAAAATTTATTTAAAAATTTACTTATAGTTTCTTAATGGGTGCAGAAATTGAAAAGTAGTCAAATTGAAATCCAAAAAGGTACCAAAAATCTAGGACTGTCAGGATACCAGGAGTACTGTGGAGCTCCAGTGGGCAAGGGAGAAGTTGAAGCAGGTACTGGCATGGCCCATCAGATGATGGGACCTAAATTTACCAGGTAGGAAAGGGCCTTCCCAGCCACAGCCCAAGGCCCAGCTGCTGGCAAGGCGGAGTCAATCAATAATGTGAGCACCAGGTAAAGCACTCCCAGGAATTGACTACTCTGGCCAGTGGCATCAGAAGTGGGTAGGGTTGAGATGGTTGGTTTGGGTGTTGGAGGTGGTTCCATGGGGACCAGGTAGGCAGCAGGATTTTTGTACTTTCTGTTGAAGATCAAAGGGTAGATGGTGATTGCTTTGCTGTCACAGACAATTTTGTAGGATTCCTTGGGTGTCTTTGGGCAGGTGTACTACTGCAAGTCTTCCAAGGTCCAAGGTCTGTGATCAGGATTTGGGGGATACTCAGTGAAATGCACAGGGCCAAATGGAGTGTTGGGTGGGCGGTAGTAGTCAAAGGCTTTAGTTTTGTCAACTGGAGTCTGGCTATCTATCTGTGAGAGAGAGGGGCTAAACTAACTAAGTTTGGCTCCCATCCGGGCAAAACAAACCACCAGGACGCCGCCCAGTGGAGAACTGGGACAGCCGCTTGAAGGGGGTACCACAGGGAGGACACAGAGGACATCTGAGGCAAATATGCATTCAGGCCCATCAGCGCCAAACCAGTGAGCAACCAGGGCATGCAGGTGGGGGTGGAGGGAGGCATCATTGGAGCGCGTAAGGGCACCAAGCCACTCTTCTCCAGGTCGGGGAAGGAGGGCATTGACGCTTCCTCACTCACAGAAACAAGAGAGGCATAGTCAACGTCACACAAATCCAGATCATCACATGTCAAACTCTTCACCACAGCCTCTCCAGAATAAAAGAGATTGCCGGGAAGACTCAAGAGGCTGGGAGGATCTTCACTCATGAGCCGCGCAGAAGAGGAGATTCTTGACCACAGGTCTGGACAAGTTGACCACAGGAGGAGCAAAAAGGGGCCCAAAGAAAATACAACAAATTTAACAACTGGGAGTATCATAGTTACGTTCTCCTTGGAATTTGGAGAAGAATGGTATATTTTTTGAAATAAAAAACAACAGAATTAACCCCAGTAGGGGTAACCACAAACTGGAGGTGATGGGCAACAGCAGAATGGGTTTGGGAGCCTTGGACGTGGTTGTGGGTGCCTTGGGAGAAAAGCAAAAACAGAAAGCAGGTTTGAAACAAGAAATTCAACAAAAAACTCAAAGTTATAATAGATATTATATTGATTTTTAAATGAAATTTAAGTTTGAGCCTTATTTTTGTAAACAAAAGCAAAAACAGAAGGGAACTATACACCCGAGCTTCTTCAGAGAGAGCCAGAGGAGAAGATGGGTTCAAACTGGGCTGCCACAAGGTAAGTTTAATAAGCACTATTAACATTTTAAAATTTAAAACTAGGGAGACTCCAAACTGGGGCTCCACCACTGTAAAATTTAAAATTTTAACTGAAAACCCAAACTTTAATCTAATTGGAAAATAGACAAGCAGGGGACTGAAAGTCCCCTTGCTGTTGTTGAAACCGCAGGCTTGACCTGCCAGCAAGGTTCCAACCAAGCAGGTTTATGACCTGCAATCCAATTACCCGGTCACTTGAAGCCAGACTAGGAAGTAAACTCAAATTACCAAATCCATAAACATGAACAGATGATGATCCTTCACGGTGGATATCTCAATTTGGCGCTTGACTCATTAACAGGATCAAGCCACCCCCTCTTCCATCCAGCCGTGTGATCACCAATCATGTTCCTGCTATCCATTGATTCACAATAGCTATATAATTACTATCTCACAATAAAGATTATTATCTATCTTCTAAATATTTTTCCCCATGTAACTCTGCTAAAACAGCACAGTTACGACATTGGTAGCACAGGTAGGTTCTTCATCCTACCTTATCTTAAAAAATCCTGCCTGTTGCCCGCACACGCCGCAGCCAACAAATCCTTGACAGAATTATGTCTGGCCTCCCGCCCAACTGGATGCCGTATACTCCTAGTACCAAGATACCTGATGACTTTGTTCTCTACCAAAATACGGTGATCCCGCTACCCGCCTTCAACGCCCTGTCCACCCAAGGGTTCTTTCAGGCGCCTTCCTTGATGCCACAACCAGCTAAAAAAACCATCATGCCCACCTATGTTGCACAAAGACTTTGCAGCGCCGCCTTGGAGCCCTTTGCAGGGGCCAACAACAACAATGCTGACGCATGGATCCAGTCTGCCCAAAGCAAGCTGGCTCAGATGGAATGCCCACAGCAATTTTGGATTGCAGAGATTTCCATTTGTCTGACCCATGATGCTGGCACCTGGTGTGACAAGTGGCACAAAGAGCACACTGACAAGAACTGGGACACCTTCAAACAGGAATTCTTGGCAAGATTTGTGCTTAAGGATACAGCACTCATGATCATACACCAAGTAAAGAACCTAACCCAGACAGGCACTGTGAAGGAACTCAACCCCGCCTACAAGGAACTCTGTCTCCGTGCCCCATCTGATATGATCCTTGACACCCCAGCAACACACCTCATGTACTACAATGCTCTCAAGTTGCACGTGATGAGACATGTGAACCTGGACCAGGTTACCAACCTGCAAAGCCTGTACTGTGAAGCAGAAAAAGCGGAACAAACATCCAACGCTCTGCACAAGGCACAGACTGGGAAACAAGAAAGACCCAAGGACTCCCATCCAAGCGGGCGCTCCTCTCAACCACCTCCTGGAGGCAACAACAACAACAACAATCACAAGCCCACAGGTTCAAATGGGAATGGGAATGGGAATGGAAATAACAGCTAATCAAATTGTACCCATTTCCGTGTCACCGCCACCCAAGGCAACCAAGATTAGGGAAAAGCCTGGGGAGAGCACTAAGTTAGCCAAGCTCTCCCCACGCAACTCCTGACTTGCCCAACAATGAATACCAACCCAAGGACGTGGACCAATGCCCAATGATCCAAGTGCCCTTGGAAGACCCAGTACTATACACCATTGCCAGACATCCCAATAAATTGATGTCTTACCCTTTCTGCTTTTGCAGTTACACAGGCTCAGCACTCTTGGAATTGGGCGCAGATCAAACTTTAGTCAACAGCAGCTTTGTGGATAAATTCAAGCTGGCCACTAATCCTTTGAAGATTAAAAACATGGTCCTGGATGATGAACATCACATTGCCATGAGAAAAGAAACTGCTCCCTTCCCTGTCATGCTTGAGAACCTCCACTACACCATCTAAGATCCTGTCATTGACTTCCCTAAGTTTGACATTGTACTGGGACTAGACTGGTTACAGAAAAACAACCCCCACGTGGACTGGGCGACCTCAGTGTTGACCATCAAGCGTGAAGGTGTCAACCACCAAATCTACCCAGACTCTGTAGACCAACTCCTACAAGACCACGTCTTTGTATGCATCACAGAGACTTTAGACAAGAGGTAAAACCTGAAAGCAATTGACTGGGACTCCTGCCAGTATGAAATCATACACTTCAAGGACCACCAGGACACCTCCACACTGCAAGATTGCAACATTGTGGCCTGGCACCCAGAAATCTTCAAGGAGGCGTTACCTGGGCTACCCCCTGAGAAACACATTCAACACTCTATCCAACTCAAGGGGGCTGTGCCCAAGGCACACCCCATTTACAGGCTGACCCCAAACAAGGACAACACCCTGCGCGCCTATCTCAAGGAGGCACTGAAAAAAGGACTTATCCGCCCCTCACAGTCTCCCTTTGGGGCCGCCGTATTCTTTGTGGCTAAAAAGGACGGTACCTTACGCCTGGTCACAGACTACTGCGCCTTGAACAAGGTCACCATTAAGAATTGCTACCCATTACCACTGATTGACAATCTCTTTGACACCTTGGGAGGAGCCTATGTCTTCTCCAAGATTGATCTAACCGCAGGCTACAACCAGATCTGCATCAAGGAGGAAGACATCCCCAAGACAGCCTCCTGCACTAAGTACAGTTCCTACAAATGTGTGGTACTCAACTTTGGCATGACCAATGCCCCGTTCACCTTCATAACCTTCATGAACAAAGTGTTTGTGCCACACATAGGCAAACACGCCCTAGTGTACCTGGACAATATCATTGTCTACAGCCCCTTGGTGGAACAGCATCACAAAGACCTGGAGGAAGACTTTGCGACCCTGGCACAACACAAACTGTTGGCCAAGCCCTCCAAATGCCAGTTCTTCCGAGAGCAACTACCCTTCTTGGGACACATAGTCTCAAAAGACGGCATCAATTCCAACAGTCAGAAGATACAAGCCATCTGCAAAATGCCGCCTCCCAAGGACAAATCAAAACTCCACACTTTCTTGAGAATGGTGGCCTATGTACAACGCTTCATACCTGACTGCGGCGTCTTGACCACCCCCTTGTCCACCATAACAGGCGCCAAGTCCAAGTTTGTATGGACCCCCCAACGTGACCTCTGTTTTAGACGTCTCAAGGAAAAGCTCACAACAGCGCCCATCTTACAATACCCCAAACAAGACGGAGAATACCAGATGGAAACCGATGCTTCAGATGCATCCATTGGGGGGAGTACTACAAATTAAGAATAGTGATGGTGATTTCCTGCCCGTAGCCTACAAGTCACGCAAACTGACAGATGGCAAGTGTTGATACCCAATCCACGACAAAGAACTGTTGGTCATTGTACACTGCCTGGTCAAATGGCGCTGTTACCTGGAACAGCAGGAAGAATTCACAGCACTAACTGATCATAAGTTGCTCATCTATTTCAAGACACAAGCAAACCTGTCACGCCGCCAAGCACAGTGGATGGAAATCTTAGAAAGGTTTAACATGCTCATCCAATATAAGCCCAGGGCCAAACTTGCCATGGCAGACGCCCTGTCCCTCCTGTATGTCCGCGCTTCTAGGGGAGAGAATGGGCTCAACCCAGACTGGCCTCTTCTAGTGCTCTGTACAAAAGACAAAGGGTTCCCTGCCGGCACAACCAATATCACCAAAGAAACAGTCATCAAGAATGAGCACCTCTTTGCTGACGTATACAGGACTCTTCACAGAAAAATGTTGGATGGCATAACCATTCCCTACATTCCCACACATCAACAAGGCAATACCATTCTTTGCTACCACAGGGATCTTGGACATACTAAGAGCCAAAATCTATAAAAATTCCTAAAACATAAAGCCTGGTGGCCAACCCTATACCGCAATGTCCAGGAAGTGTTAGAACAGTGCAAGGTCTGTGAAATTTTTTCCAAAAGCAGAACCCCGCCTAAGTCTGTACTCCCCATTCAAACCCAACTACCGTTCAAGGTATGGGCTCTTGACATTGTGGGTCTCATGCCAGGAAAACACAACAACAAAAAATACATCATCACAGCCATTGATTTTGCAACAAGGTGGCTAGTAGCCCAAGCGGTGAAAACACACACCAGTAACAATGTCTGATGATTCATTGGCAAGAAAATAATCAGCAGGTTTGGAAAGCTAGAACTCCTGATAACCAATGGGGGCAAAGAATTGACCTCCAAAGACACCAATATGTACCTCACCAAGAATGGGGTCAAACACACTGTCACAACACCATACCATCCACAGGCTAATGGACGTGTAGAGCAGCTTAATAGTAGCCTCATGCAAGCCCTAGCCAAACTCACTGCCGGGAGACCTGAAGACTGGTATAAGCAGCTACCAACTGCGTTACTTGTGTGCCAAACCCAAGTGAACAGATCCACCGGAAAAATCCCGTTTGAACTGGTATACGGCATATAGCCAAATATCATTCAAGCATTGACAGGACCCAAACAGGAAATTCCAAGTCAAGTCCCCCCTTGCTCAGATCCTCAAGTAATAGAGGCCAACAGCAAACAAGCAGCCAAAGAAAAGGAACACTTACAAAAGACCTTTGTTCCCATCCACCAGAGACATGGAGTTGGGGACACAGTCTGGGTCATGAATGTTGACAAAAGCAAACTACAATCCAAAAAAGTAGGGCCAGCAATCATTTTAAAGGTAAACAACAATAACACTTACCTTGTGCAAGGGCTTGGGAAACGCAAGCAAGACAAGACCTTACACCACAACTGCCTACAACCCTGCAAAGCGAGACAGAAACAACGAGAAACTGCCCTGCCCACCACCGAACAACAACTGG
This sequence comes from Entomophthora muscae, assembly GCA_014839935.2. Classification (NCBI taxonomy): domain Eukaryota; kingdom Fungi; phylum Entomophthoromycota; class Entomophthoromycetes; order Entomophthorales; family Entomophthoraceae; genus Entomophthora; species Entomophthora muscae. The sequence goes on from QTSX02005169.1 coordinate 103,289, forward strand.
TTCAATATGGCGCCCGGCCTCCCAACAATCTCCCTGATAACCTGCCTCCAGAGGAGGCTGACCTTCAGCTGGGGTGTGTGTCAAAACTGCAGGCTCAACCCACCAGCAAGGTTCCAACCAAGTGGGTTCATGACCTGCAATCCAATTACCCGGTCACTCAAAGCCAGACTAGTAAGTCAACTCAAATTACCAAATCCATCAATATGAACAGATGATGATCCTTCACAGTGGATACCTCAATTTGGCGCTTGACTCATTAGCAGGATCAAGCCACCCCCTCTTCCATCCAGCCGTGTGATCACCAATCATGTTCCTGCTATCCATTGATTCACAATAGCTATATAATCACTATCTCACAATAAAGATTATTATCTATCTTCTAAATATTTTTCCCCATGTAACTCTGCTAAAACAGCACAGTTACAACACTGTGTTAAAAGGAATGGATTGCAAGGAGAGTGATCACATGACAGTTGGGCCTGTATCCAATTGGCTAGGAGAAAAAATTTGCTGGATAGGCTCAGAGAGACTGGAGAGTTTCACTCTAATTTCTGCAGTCTGACCTGATTGGCTAGAAGAGGTACCAGGCATTTGGGGTTCAACTGAGTTGTCAAGCATCAATGTGGCGACCTTTGATTGGCTAGATCTAATGATTTTTAGAAGTGGGCAACACCAGGCTAATAAGTAGTTTAAATTAACCAGAGTTTTTTCCCAGGAGGGAGCAACCAAAGGCAAGGGGTCCATGGGGTAGGATAGCACAAACCTCTCATCAACTGTGTGTGCTAAATCCTTTATGGAATGAAGGGGTTTGGCTGGCGTTTTTGGGCCTTTCTTGGTGCGGCAAGAGAAGATTGCGTGATCCAATGCCAGAGGTGGCAGTGAATTTACACTATCTCTGTGGATGGGTACTGACGTTTTGGTGTATGCAGATAAAGAGTATCAAAAATAAGTATGGAAACAGATTGGTGAACCAAAGGTTCATAACAACTTTATTGGTAAGGATGATAATACAGAACTTTTTCAGGTGCTTCTGGTTTATATACTTACTCACATACAAGTACCTCTGGGCATTCTTCTGGTGCTATCTGGGTGGCAAGGCTTGACATCTCAGGTTCTGCTGTTTGGTTGGCTGCTTCATGGTCATTTTTGGGGTTTTCAGTAACAGTTGTTTGGCTTTTTGGTGGTCCATCTTGGCTTGGCTGGCCATTGGCTCTGGCAGGTTTGGCTTCTGGGGTTATGGGGGTTTCCCCAATTTGATCACCTTTTTTGGACTGGCTTGATAGGCTTTCCCAAGACCAAGGAACTTGATTAAAAAAGGGCCCCCAATTGGGAGCCCCACATTACTTAATGGAGGGTGGGCTTGAACTGGGTTTACTGGGCAGCTATAATTAGCCTTTCCAGGCCCAGCCAAACCCACCAAGGCTTGGGAATAGCTTTTGAGGCCCAGAATGGGCCCCTCAGCTACCACCAGGGCGGGAATGGTTCCTGCACCTGGATTTGCTTCAAAAAGCAAAAATCCAGGCGCAGAAAAATCTTCCCCACCTGCTAGCCCCGCCCAGTGGCTAGGAGCAGGTTCAATTCCCACCTGGGGCTTCAAACATGTTACTTTTGTAACACTATCTCCTAAACCGGACTTGGCTTTTTTTCTTCTCCCAATACTGACAAACAGCATTGGCTGCATTGGTAAGTTTTCAGCTGGTTCTCAGGTGCTTTCCTTGGGCGAGTATCCTAGCCACTTGACGTAGTACTGTGGTTTGCGGTAGTGTGTATGATTGCTGTGTATATACTCTACTTTTTGTTTAAGGAATTTCCCTACCAGGATGGGCGGAGGGGCAGTCTTCAGTTTCTGATGGGGCAGGGAAGTTCTGTCCTTTTTGAACAACAAGGATTGATGGAATACATCATGTATTTTACAGGTCTTGGGTAACTTCAGACAATAAGCTACTTTGCCTACTTGGCCTGTGATCTGGTAGGGGCCTCTTCTTTGGTGAGCTAACTTCCAGCATGGGACATTTAGGGGTATGTTTCTTAAATCTAGATAGACCTTGTCCCCAATCTCTAGTGGCTTTCCAGGGGTTTGCTTTTTATCAGTGAAGGATTTTTAGGTCTGTACTGCGCGGGTTAGGTTTTGGGAGAAGGTCATCTGGGTTTTGTGGATGTGTTCCATCCAGGTTCTACCTGCTTTGTTAGACTCCTGGTTTCTAATCTTGGTGTCCCAAGTGGGTTCAAATATGTAATTGGCTTTGAAGGGGGACATACTGGTGGACGTGTGATCTTTGCTATTGTACGCGTACTGGGCTGTGGATAATAGGTCTGCCCAGTTGTCTTGATTGGCGTTTGTGTAGCATCAGAGGTACTGTTCCAAAATCTGGCTTACCTGTTTGGTTTGGCTGTCAGTCTGGGGGTGATACAAAGTGGATCAAATCTTTTGATTCCTAGGTATTTCATCACTTGCGCCCAATAATGAGATGTGAACTGTGGTCCTTGGTCTGTCACCATTTCTTCTGGGGTTCCGTTTTAGGTGAGTATTTGATCATGAAAGTGATAGACAGTTTCAGCAGCAGTGCAATGGGTAGTGATGGGGACAAAGTAGGACATTTTGGTGAAACAGTCAATCATCACTAGAGTTGTGTTATAGTCTTTGGAGGGTGGGAGTTCAACTATGTAATCCATGCTTAACAATTTCCAGGGGCCTGAAGGGATGTCTAGGGGCAGAGGAGGCCTCCTGGTTTAGAGGGTCTTGTTTTGGTGCGCCTGCATGTCTCACAGCCCTCAATGTAGTTGATTACATCTGCTTCTATCTTGGGCCACAGGTAATTCCTTTTGATGCTTTGAAGGGTTTTGTGGTGGCCCAGGTGGCCGGCTAGTTCTGAGTTGTGATAGTCCTTTAGGACAGAAAACTGAGCCAATCCTTCTGGTACATAGATGCTTCCTTGGAACAGTAGGGTGGTTCCCTTTAGTGAGTAACTTCTTTTGTACAGGGGGTGTCTAGTTGTGTTGAGAGTTCTGAAACCATGGTCTTGGCAGCAGGGTCCTTTGCCTGGGCTTCTAATATGTCCAATTTCTTAGCAACAATTTTCAGGTAGTTTAGCTGTATTCTTTCACTGGTTGTATCCAACAGGGTATAGGTGTTGTGATCTCTCAACTCAGTGGAGAACGGGATCAGGTCAGCTCATCTACTTAGGGCATCTGGGACAATGATTACTTTGCTGGGTTTATAGTCAATTTCTAGTACGTAGTCCACCAGTTCTAGAGCCCATCTCACTTGTTGTTGGTTAAGCTGACGTGGTTTGAAGAAGTAAATCAAGTTTTTGTGATCTTTTAAGACCTTTACTGGGTGCTCAGCGCTGCATAGGTATCTGCGCCAGTGCTTCAAGGTCTTCATTATAGCTAGAATTTCTTTATTGTATATAAGATAATTTCCTTTGGCAAGAATCATCTTTCAGGAGTAATATGCTACATGATGTAGCATACCATCCCCTCCTTCCTGAAGAAGCACCTCTCCCAGGGCAAAGTCAGAAGCGTTGGCTTCCAGGATGAATGGCTTTGTGTGGTCAGGCATGGCCAACACAGGCGCAGAGGTGAAGGCCAACTTCAGGGCTTCAAAGACAACAACACAGTCAGGGGTTCACTCAAACTGGACTTTGTCCAAGCAAAGGCGGTTCAGGGCAGAGTAATCTGAGTATTTTTTTATGAAATCTCTACAGTAGTTTGCTAGTCCCAAGAAACTCCTAATGTCTTTCCAACAGGTGGGTGTGGGCCAAGCTGTGACTGTGTCCACTATATCTTGGGCCATGGCAAATCCACCAGTTCTTACTACGTAGCCCAAGAATTCTACCTAAGGTTGAAAGAACTCACACTTCTTGAGTTTGATGTGGAGGTTGGCTGCTGCTAGTTTCTTCAATATGAGGTTCAGGTGACGGAGGTGGTCTTCATGCATTTTGCTATATATCAGGATGTCATCAAGGTATGCCACACAGAATTGGTTTGGGTATTCTCCAAGGACTAAGTTAATCATCCTTTGGAAAGTGCTAGGGGCGTTGTATAGCCCAAAAGGCTTGACCAGGTATTCATAGAGTCCATATCAAGTTTTTAAAGCCTTTTTTGTAAAGCCACCCCCTTTTAGCCCTGGATAGAACAATCTTCCTGCAACACACAAAAAAATCTGCTCAGAAGCCGGCCAAGCCCCTTAAATCTCTTGAAGATTTAGACCACACAATTGATGAGAGATTTGTGTTGACATACCCTTCCCAAGTGGTAAATACTGGTGCATTAGACTCTTTCCCCACATGGGAGGAATATCTGATTAATTTGGATTATTTTTTGGCTTGGGCCGCCCACATTTAAAATTAATCAAATCCAAACAATCAGGTTGCGCTACTGTTGAATCATCAAATTCCAATTCAACTGGATTGGATGCTGCCCTGAAACACCCCATTAATGCCTTCCAAACAGATTTGAAGTCAGAAATTGTTGGGAACCCTCTCAACCCATTGGATTCTCCCTGCAAAATTTCTCTTGGAACCAATCAGATCTGACCTTGGGGTCAGGTGACTTTAAAATTCAATTGGTCTTTCTTTAAAATAAGACAGATGACTTTTGATCCCCTGCTTGCTCATTTTAAAAAATAAAGTTTGAACTTTCCCTTTCAGAATTTTAGATTTTCCTGGGTCTTCTCTCTAGCCCTTTAATTTTCTAAGATTATTAGTAGAAGCTTAACTCTCCTTACCTTTTCCCTTTGCTCCCAGGCCTCTCTGCGTCTTCTTGGAGCCTCCTATATGTTGTCAGTGTCAACATTAAAGCTTTTTGCTTTTGCTTTGAAATATAACCCTTCAAACTTAAAGATTAGTGATTCATTTAATATAATTATCTACTTAAAGTTTGTTTTTGTTTTTCTTTTGCTTCTGCTTCTTTCTAAGCTTTGGATACACTTTAAAAGCTTTAAACCCTACCTTTGAAGTCCCTTTCCCCGCAGTTGCCGTTCTCTGTGTCCCGCTTACCTCTTGGGAGCTTCCTGATTGTCTTTGGCCCCTCTTCTTGGTTGCTTCTTTTGATTTTGCAAAAACAAAAAATCTAGAAAAACAATTGTTTCTTGCTGGTCTCGGTATTTGATTCAAGCTAAATGTTGGTGCCTGTGGCAGATCCAGGTCCAACCAGTCAAACTTGCTGTTATCTTGCCCTTGACTCTTATTACCGTTACCTTCCTGTGACAAAGCTTTGAGGAGCTTTGCCTCCAGGGAGGCGATTTTATGAGACAACACCTTATTGTCATCCTGCCAACAAGCCGTAATTTTAACACTCTTCTCCTCCCTACTTCTTAATGCCTCAATTTCACAATTGGCTCTATCCTTCACCTGTTGTAAAATTTCATCAAACCCTAACAGCAAGTTCCATGAGTCCCATGAATAAACTCAATTCCCTTGTGCAGGGGTTCCCTCTTTGGCAAAATATTCAGAATATAGTTCTTCAAAAGCCGCTTTCACTTCTACCAAAGATTCCTCAGGTGCTATCTTAGAGACCTCCAGACTCACCCAAGCCTCCTTGAGTGAACTGGTAGGGACTTCCTTCCTAGCAGCAGAGGTTTCTACACAAAGCACCCCAAATTTTGCTCTTTCAAATGATAGTAAAGAATACATTATAATTAAAAAGTAGTTGAGGGGAAAGCGTCAAAATTGACAATATATCTTTATTTAAAATCTATCTATTTTTGCTTATATACCATTCAGGGCATATTTGGCTGAAAACCCCTCCAGTTCTTGAATCAATCTATGATTCATATCACGTGGTCTATGACATTTAAGTCATCCAAACCTAGATCTTTACCTAAAAAATCTCCTGTAATTCTCAGCCTATGAGAATTCACCTACAATGAGAAGGAGTCACCTGACGCCATTCATATCAATATATCAATTAGGCATGGAGCTTCCTCAGCTCCTGGCACCAAAACCCTGTGGAATATACACATTACAAAACTCAGCTATTGATGTTCCAACTGGGAACCAGCTAATCAAACCTGAATTCCTAGACATCCTTGTCTTTATTTAGTTATCTTCATATTTAATGGTTTTTTTGCCTTAAAACCAATTAAAACACTTTGAAACTCAAACCAGGCGCCACCGCGGCGCCCAGCAATTTTCACAGGCAGCGCCCCAGTGCCCAAAAAATTACTGGGTGGCGCCTTGGCGCTTTTTAAATCAAGTAGGCGGCGCAGCAGCGCTTCTAACCTAATGAATTTGCCAAAACAGCGCTTTTAACCTAAAATTTGGGGGTTTACTTTTGATTAACCTTAACCAAAATTCTTGACACAGCCAAGGCAATTAGCCAATATAATTAAATCATAATTAATTATATTCCCATGTATTTATTAATTAATCTTCCTGGCTAATTAAATTGTTTTTGAGATGCATAGTCTCCAAGATTGATTTGGCCAATCTTGCCTTCTGTTCTTTTATTGAATATAGATACTAAGTTTTCAGGAATCTTTATCTGAAGAATTCCAGCCAAACCTATCTACATAAAACAAACAGCAAAACAAGAGCAACTTTATATCTCAGAGTATTTATTTGGCTAAATACTTAACAGTGACTGTTGTACAGTCACAGTGTCCTTTGCCAAGTTTGTTGTGTTCACCTTGGCACCAGCCTTGGTGATGATATGGTGCATCACCCTGACCTTTGGGGCACATCTTGCATTCATTCTATCATGTGGGTGCTAACCCCAATCAATTCCTATATGTAATTGGTGACCTCCCTGGGCAAGCTCAAGATATCCTCACCACTAGTAAGAATGTTGTAAGAAGCCTCACCTGTGATGACCTTGAGCTCGTGACCCCTGATCTATCTCACTCAGCATCACCAGGCCTGCCTTCCCCATTGCCCTTCTCCTCTGAGGCCCCAGTTGTACTGGTCCCAGGAGGAGACAAGGTTGTTCCAGAGTCTACCCCCAAGCGCGCCCCCTGGTTGCTCAGCAAGATGATTCTGATGGGTTTGGACACCTACTTTCCCCAATTATCTGCTGTGTCTTCCTTGTGGACGCCACTTTGAGCAGCCATCCCAGTTCTGCACTGGATGATGTTCTGGTGGATTCTTCCCCTGGGATGGGAGCCAATATTAGTTAGTTTATCCCCCCTCTCTCACATAATGAGCAAGCCTATGTCTTCAGCTTTCAAAGCCTTTTGCCACTGGGTGTGGTCACTGGTCTTGGCCCTAGCTGCGCCAGCATTGGGTCCCTCCTCTTGGGATTTCTATCTGTGTGGGCTCTCTGGTTGCTTCTGTCCTCCTTAAAGAAGTGTATTGTTGGAAAGACCTCCCCCCACATCCACAGCTTTGTCTGTAGCCTTGGCGGTTAAAATCACCTTGGTATCCCCCTGCACCCCCCCACAACAGAGGTCAGTGAGAAAGTCTTGGACGCTTTAGGGGAGCTCCAACTTTACCTTGCAGCTGATTTGGTGTCTACCGGCGCTTCCATCTCAGATGCTCAATGCTCAGTTGCCCTCTTGGACGCCCTCAATGGAGATGCCCACCTCTGGGTCTGTACTCTTCTTTGCTAGAGGCAAGAGCTGGGAGACACAGCTTCTCTCCTCACCTTGGTCTCCTCCGCGGTGGCTGCTCCTGGGTCTAAAGCCTTGGTTATCTTTGAAAGCCTGTGTTCAAAGGGACTGGCCCCGGACCTTGCTGCCCACATGGAATGCTTTGCAGTGAAGGCCGCCTCTTTGGCTCTCCCTGCCAAAGTGGCAGTGGCAATGTTTTGCCATTCACTTGACTCTGCCTCTGCGGACAAAGGTGCAAAAGAACCTGCTCCCCCCTCCCTTGAGAAGGTGTTTGCCTTGGCACATAAGTTGGGCTCCAAACTGGCCTATCTTCCTAAGAAGGGAGTCTTTGCTACCCTACTGGTTGCCAAGTCTGCTCCTCCTGCCAAGTAGGTTAAGCCTCCCAAGACGGCCTCCATCAATGTGATGTGCCGCCCAGCCCAAGCCCCCAACTGGCCCACAATCTCTGGATCTTTGCCCAAGTTTGCAGCCTCGGCTGCAATCTCTGATGTGACCTCCTCCAACCCCTCCAGCACCATCCTGGCCCTCCAGAATAGAGAGGATTTTTCCTACTTTCTTTTCAATACAACCTTTTATACAAAGTTGTGGAAGGCAAAGGCAACAGTGCTAGTAGACACGGGCACAGGAGGGAACTTCATGGATCTCAGATTGGCCCAGTCCTTGGGTCTCTTGCTGCTCCCCCCAGACTCTCATGGCCACTAGTAAGGTACTAATACTGTTGTAAATTGCGCAATTAATGCTATTTTAATTTGGTCTTCAAATATTGATAGTTGCAAAGATTTGGCTGGTTTTGCCTTCAAGTTTGGAAATTCCCTGCCTTCTGTAAATGGGTCTGGTTCAATATCCACCCATTCCGGATTATTGTACCTGTCTGTGATTGATCCTGGTATGACCTCATCCCAGCGTGACCCCCTCAGCCACTCTGTCTTCCTATTGAGTGATCTCCGTCTCTTATCATCTATTTAAAGTAGAATTATTAATCCTAATAAAGACAAGTTTATCCACATTTGCGTTGGCTTTTAATAATCTTCAAGCCTTTCCTGTCCTTTCTGCCAAAATGACTTTTACATCTTGTTTTCCAGGAAATTAAGGTATGCGCCCTTAATTTTGCCCTGAAGGCTAACCCAAGGCTAGCTTCAAACCTCAAATCTTTTGTAATGAAGATTTCCCGCCGTGTCCTCCAGGATGTTGTCCCCTGGAGCCAAACACAACAAGTACTCTGTTATCCCCTTTATAAACCCCTTAGCTACTGCACAGGCAACCATGTCTTTTTCAGAAAGTTTTCTGCTGTTGAGGATTTGCTATACCCTGTGATAGTGGGGGTGAGATGGTGGAGGCGGCATCTTGTCCAGATTGACGTCCTCTCTAACAAGTTGCATTTTTCACTTGATGGTGCTCCTGGCTTCTTCTTGCTGCTCCCATTGGGGGAGGATCCTCCCAAGTTGTGCCTATCACTCAAGGCCTTGTCAGAAACTCCTTCCCCCTTTATCCTGCCCAGCATGCTGGTTCCCTACAAGGGCGCCTTCAACATTACCCTGTCAAATGTCCTCCCCCCATTTCCACCATGATCTCACATTTAAACTCACCGTGGATCTTGTCAAGATTGACGCTCCCATGTTTCCCCTCAGTGAGTTGGAGGACAAGACATTGGGTGTGTGGTTAGACAACATGCTTGTTAAGGGTTGGATCATGAAGAAGGCCTCCTCAGTCAGCTCCTGGGTGGTCTTTGCTAAGAAGTCCAACGGCTCCCTCCACCCATGAGTGGACTACACCCTGCTTAATAATGTGACAGTCCCAGATTTTTACCATCTTCCCTTAGAGGCGTCAATTGCTCAGTCCATTGCTAAGTTCTGTGTGTTCTCCAAGCTGAACCTGGTTAATGCCTTTAACCAGGTTCACGTCATAGAAAGTGATGAGCAAATGACAGTCATTAAGACCAGACATGGATGCTTCCAGTTTAAGGTGATGCCTTTTGGTCTCAAGAACATTCCTGCTATCTTTCAGAGAGTTATTGAGGAGGCCCTGGGTGATCTGCGTTTCTTCTGTGCAGTGGCCTACATTTATAATATCTTGATCCACTCCCCTACTCCCAAGCAACATGCTAAGGACCTGGTGTCTGTGGTGGCCACTCTTCACAAAGCCCACCTCTTGATCAGGCCTAGCAAGTGCAAGTTCTTCAAGTCTGAAGTCATTTTCTTGGGCAACCTGGTCCTGAAGGATGGTCACGCTGTGTCACCTGACAAAGCCAAAGCCCTCCAGGAATGGGCTACTCCCCAGAACCAGAAGGAGTTTTGCCGTTTCCTGGGCACAGTGATCTTTCTCAAGAAGTTCTCCCCAGCCATATTGGAGCTTGCAGCCCCACTGCACCCCCTTGCGGGTAAGAACACCACCTTCATTTGGTCCCCCAAATGCCAGCGCAATTTTGAGGCTATCAAGAAGGTCTTTGTCTCCACCCCAGTCCTCTGCCACGTGGATATCAGCAAGCCCTTCATTGTGGCCTGTGATGCTTTCAACTTGCTGCGGGGCCGTCCTTCTACAGGAGCATAATGGTCAGGAGCTTCCTGTTGTGTATTTCTCTTGCAAGTTTGCCCCCAACAAGGCGTCTTGGGCCGTGTTTGACAAGGAGTTGCAGGTGATGGTAGATGCCATCACTCACTGGTGTCATCACCTCCAGGGTTCTCAGAACAAGTTTGTGGTCCACACAGATCACAAAGCTCTCTGCTACTTCCACAAGCCCCAGAAGCTCCTCCCCCGTCAGGCTCGGGTCATACAGACCTTGTCAGGGTATAAGTTCTGGTATGAGTTTGTGAAAGGCAAACTGAACATCCTCCTGGACCTCCTCAGTCAGAACCCAGCCATGTATTCAGTGTGTGGTGATGAGGACCCCCTTGTGACTCTCATCCCTTCATCCCAGGTGATCCCCCCCTTACTGCTGCCGACTCTGGGTGACTCTCCCCCCACTCAGGCTGTTGGTCTCTGCTCCCTTGCGCCCCCAACAGGACATCCCGCTTGCTCCAGGAACTCTTCTCCACAATGTACTTAAGAATCAACACTCTTCTATGGATAGCATGGTACTCCTCTCCAAGCTCACTCCCAAGCATCTAAAAGAAGACGTGTACATCCTAAAGGAGAGTATAGTTTACCAAAACAAGGAAATTTGGGTCCCTAAGAGCTTGCGTGTGTGTGTCATGACAGAGCATCATGATCCCCCCCTTTTTGGGCATCCAGGTACAAAGAAACTCCTGGAGCTCATCAGACGTACCTGAAGTTGGGTTGGAATTACTAAGGCCATTGGCCCTTGGGTTAAGCAGTGTGTCACCTGTGCATGCTCAAAACCAGATTACTCAGGCAACAATGGCCTCCTCCACCCCCTCCAGCAGGCACAGGGCCCTTGGTCTTTTATCTCAGTAGACTTTGTAGTGGAGCTCCCCTTATTTGGTAGGTTTGACTACATCATGGTGGGAGTTGACAGATTCACTAAGTATTTGGTGTTCATCCCATGCTTAACCACTCTGAACTCAGTAGGGATGGCTAATTTGTTTATGAAACATATCTTCACTAACTTCAGTTTTTTCCAAGAGATTTTGAGTGACTGTGGACCTCAGTTCACCTCTGTGTTCTGGGAATCCTTGTTAGCCATTCTCAAAATCAAGCCCTGTTGCTCCACGTCTTACCATCCTCAGTCAGATGGCCAGACTGAGAGGGTAAATCAGACTATGGAACAGCACTTGTGTTGCTACGCTAATGCCATCATGGACTCTTGGTCAGAGGATCTTCCCTTGTCACAGTTTGCCTAAAATAACACAGTGCATTCCTCTACTGGTGTGTCCCCCTTTCAAGCAACTCTAGGCTTCTCCCCTGAATTCTCTATTGGTCTGTCCCTACAATTCCACGTTCCAGCTGTGGCAGACATGGCAGCCCACCTAAAAGCCACCCACGCCAAAGTACAAAGGACACTTGCCAAATCCATAGAGTCTTACAAGAAGGCAGCTGATAAGAACCACCACCTGGCCCCAGAATACCCAGTAGGCTCTCTTGTCATGCTGAACTCCTCCAACATCTGCATGAAAGTACCTTCACACAAGCTTGCTCCAAAACGCCTGGGTCCGTTCAAGGTGCTGAAAAACAAAGGCAATGGAGCATACATGTTGGACCTCCCACCCTCTTACGCATCCACAACACTTTCAATGCCTGCCAACTCTTCCCGTTTGAGGGACCACCCCCAACACCCCAGAGCCCATTGTGGTCAACAACTCTTCAGAATACAAGGTGAAGGCAATAGTGGCATACCACTGGATCAGGAAATCCCTACAGTATTGTGTCAAATGGAAGGGCTACCCCTCCTACAACAATAACTGGGTAAGCTCTTCTGATTGCAGCAATTGTTGGGATCTGGTCCAGGAGTTCCACCACAACAACCCCAAGGCATTGGGCACTCCTAAGTCCCTCCTGGCTCTTAAGATCCCCAAGGCCCACAAGAATTTCTTGGTAGCCACTCATCCTCAAGGGGGCATCCATACACAGGAAAAAGGAAAGGATAATGTAAAGTCACTCCCCTTTTAGCCCTGGATAGGACAATCTTCCTGCAACACACAAAAAAGTCTGCTCAGAAGCCGGCCAAGCCTCTTAATTCTCTTGAGGATTTAACCCACTCAATTGATGAGAGATTTGTGTTGGTATACCCTTCCCAAGTGGTAAATACTGGTGCATTAGACTCTGTCCCCATATGAGAGGAATATCCGATTAATTTGGATAATTTTTTGGCTTGGGCCCACCCACATTTAAAATTAATCAAATCCAAACAATCAGGTTTCGCTACTGTTGAATCATCAAATTCCAATTAAACTGGATTAGATGCTGCCCTGAAACACCCCATTGATACCTGCCAAACAGATTTGAAGTCAGAAATTGTTGGGAACCCTCCCAACCCATTGGATTCTCCCTGCAAAATCTCTCTTGGAACCAATCAGATATGACCTTGAGGTCAGGTGACTGTAAAATTCAATTGGTCTTTCCTTAAAGCAAGACAGATGACTTTTGGTCCCCTGCTTGCTCATTTTAAAAAATAAAGTTTGAACTTTCCCTTTCAGAATTTTAGATTTTCCTGGGTCTCCTCTCTGGCCCTTTAATTTTCTAAGATTATTAGTAGAAGTTTAACTCTCCTTACCTTTTCCCTTTGCTCCCAGGCCTCTCTGCATCTTCTTGGAGCCTCCTATACGTTGTCAGTGTCAACATTAAAGCTTTTTGCTTTTGCTTTGAAATATAACCCTTCAAACTTAAATATTAGTGATTCATTTAATATAATTACCTACTTAAAGTCTGGTTTTTGTTTTTCTTTTGCTTCTGCTTCTTTCTAAACTTTATATACACTTTAAAAGCTTTAAACCCCGCCTTTGAAGTCCCTTTCCCCGCAGTTGCCATTCTCTGTGTCCCGCTTACCTCTTGGGAGCTTCCTGCTTGTCTTTGGCCCCTCTTCTTGGTTGCTTCCTTTGATTTTGCAAAAACAAAAAATCTAGAAAAACAATTGTTTCTTGCTGGTCTCGGTATTTGATTCAAGCTAAATGCTGATGCCCTTTGCCAAGTTTGTTGTGTTCACCTTGGCACCAGCCTTGGTGATGATATGGTGCACCACCCCAACCTTTGGGGGAGCATCTTGCATTCATTCCATCATGTGGGTGCTAACCCTGATCAATTCCTATACGTAATTGGTGACCTCCCTGGGCAAGCTCAAGATATCTTCACCACTAGTGAGAATGTTGTAAGAATCCTCACCTGTGATGACCTTGAGCTTGTGACCCCTGATCTATCTCCCTCAGCATCACCAGACCTGCCTTCCCCATTGCCCTTCTCCTCTGAGGCCCAGTTATACTGGTCCCAGGAGGAGACAAGGTTGTTTCAGAGTCTACCCTCAAGCGCGCCTCATGGTTGCTCAGCGGGATGATTCTGATGGGTTTGGACACCTACTTTCCCCAACTATCTACTGTGTCCTCCTTGTAGATGCCACTTCAAGTAGCCATTCCAGTTCTGCACTGGATGCTGTCCTGGTGGATTCTTCCCCAGGAATGGGAGCCAAACTTAGTTAGTTTAGCCCCTCTCTCTCACAGTTTTGTATTCATTGCCTTCTTTGATTCAGATTTGGTTAAAAGCGTCTTGGAGGTCAATCTTAGAGTTTAATTGTGCCCCAGTCAAGACGTCACATAGGTCATTGGCACTAGGTATGGGGTATTGGTTTTTTACTGTGAATTTGTTCAGCTTCTGGTAGTTTACACAAGGTCTCATTCCCCCATCTTTCTTCCTAAGAAATAGTAAGGGGGAAGAGCATGGGGTCTTTGAGACTTGGATAAATCCTTTCTTGGTCATGTCTTCAATTTTATACTTTCAAGGCTGCTTGTTCTTTGTGGTTGCAACTATAGATAGTTATGTGGCTGGGTTGCGTATCAGGGAGTAAATCAATGGTGTGGTCATAGATAGAGTGCTAAGGTAATTGAGTTGCTGCCTCTTTGCTGAAGACACTGGCCCATTTCTCAAGGGCTGAGGGCAGCTTCCCTGAGCAAGGGTCTAATTTCATGGTCATGAGTTTTGTGGGGGGGGGTACTACATTTGGGCTTGGCTGAATGGGTACAGTTTCAGGGTTAGGTCCCTTTCCCAGCTTTACAGTTTGGTCATAATAGTTCAGTATTGCACCATGCTTGTCAGCCCAGGAGTCTCCAAGTATTAATGGGTGTGGTAATACTTTCAACAAGATAACGGACAAGGGGTAGATGTTTTGCCCAATCTTCAGCTCAAGGTGTTGGTTACATTATTGGCCAATTTTGGTTGAACCGTTTTCCATAGTGACTTGGAATTGAGTATCCAATGGGTTGAGTCCTAGCTTGGATGTCAATATGTGGTCAATGAAACTTTCATCAGCCCCTGAGTCTAAGAAAGCATTTTTTTGAAATACTTTATCCCCTACTTCTAGGGTCACTGTGATATACTTATAAGACTGGGAGGTAGTGTTTAATTGGGCAAGGGAGCCTCAAGTTTGTATTCTTCTGGGACAGACCCTGGTCTGGTGCCCTGCTTCATGGCAATGAAAACACAACCTGTCTCCTAATGTTATTGCAACTCCTTGGGTGTCATGGCTGGTCTGGCCACTGTGGAGCTTCTGGCCACTCAGGGTCCATGGGGGCAACACTGTGGGTTTCTTTGTTTAAGCTTAGTCCTTGGAAGAGCACAATCAGTTCTTCTAACCTAATTGTGGGGTGGTGGTGCTTGAAGAGTCCTTTAACCCTGGGTTCACGCCTTTTCTGAATAGAATAGCAGCCAATTTGTTGTCCAGAATAGCACAGGTCTGTAGTTTGGTGAACTCTTCTACATAGGTCTGAAGTGGGAAGCCGTTTTGCTTGAACTTCAACAGATTCATGAAGGCAAAGTGTCAGGTATTTTGGTCCTCTCCTGTGGCCATTAGTTCAGCCTCAAATCAAGCATAGTCTAAGCAAAACTCTACATTGTTGGCAGTGACCTTGCCAAACCAGTCTAGGGCATCCCTGTTAGCATGGATGCTACTCCCAAGACTTTGACTGTGTTGTTGGGATAGGCAGTGGCATTGGCTAGGAAGTTCAGTCACAGTACTGGCATGGCTCTTCTAGCTTCCTCTAGGCTGAGCTTGCCAATCTGGGGCATGGTCACATTGGAGGTGGTTTGGTTCACAATAATGTTCTGTACTTGGGAGGAGGTTGCTGCGGTTGGGTCTTTGCTCTCTGGAGCATCCTTGGAATCATCCAAGGTCCAGGTTGTTCCCTTCTATATGGAGGAGATTAGGTATGATAGCCACGAATAAAAGTAATAAGTGATAATCATAAAAACAAACATACAAGTAGCCCCAAGTGCTAATAACATCTTGGGGCCCAGGTTACCAAGTTTGGGGTGAATTGTCATAATGTCAGGATACCAGGAGTACTGTGGAGCTCCAGCAGGTGAGGGAGGAGTTGAAGCAAGTAATGGCATGACACACCAGATGATGGGACCTAACTTTACCAGGTAGGAAAGGGCCTTCCCAGCAACAGCCCAAGGCCCAGCCACTGGCAAGGCGGAGTCAATCAATCCTGTGAGCGCCAGGTAAAGCACTCTCAGGAATTGAATACTCTGGCCAGTGGCATCAGAAGTGGGTGGGGTTGAGATGGTTGGTTTGGGTGTCAGGGTGGTTCCTTGGGGTCCAGGTAGGCATCAGGATTGTTGTACTTCCTGTTGAAGATCAAAGGGTAGAGGTGATTGCTTTGCCATCACAGACAATTTGGTAGGGTTCCTTGGGTGCGTTTGGGAGGATGTACCACTGCAAGTCTTCCAATGTCCAGGGTTTGTGGTCAGGATTTGGGGGATACTCAGTGAAATGCACAGGGCCAAATGGAGCGTTGGGTGGGCAGTAGTAGTCAAAGGCTTCAGTTTTGTCAACTGGAGTCTGGCTATCTATCCCTGTGGATATGTACTGACGTTTTGGTGTATGCAGATAGAAGAGTATCAAAAATATGTATGAAAACAGATTAGCAAACC
The DNA here is from genome assembly GCA_014839935.2 of Entomophthora muscae. NCBI lineage: Eukaryota > Fungi > Entomophthoromycota > Entomophthoromycetes > Entomophthorales > Entomophthoraceae > Entomophthora > Entomophthora muscae. The sequence goes on from QTSX02005169.1 coordinate 119,370, forward strand.
AAAGGTTCATAACAACTTTATTGGAAAGGATGGTAATACAGAACTTTTTCAGGTGCTTCTGATTTATATACTTACTCACATGCAAGTGCCTCTGGGTGATCTTCTGGTGCTATCTGGGTGACAAGGCTTGGCATCTCAGGTTCTGCTGTTTAGTTGGCTGCTTCATGGTCATTTTTAGGGTTTTCAGGAACAGTTGTTTGGCTTTTTGGTGGTCCATCTTGGCTTGGCTGGCCATTGGCTCTGGCAGGTTTGGCTTCTGGGGTTATGGGGGTTTCCCCAATTTGATCACCTTTTTTGGACTGGCTTGACAGGCTTTCCTGAGGCCAAGGAACTTTATTAAAAAAGGGGTCCCCAATTGGAGATCCCAAATTACTTAATGGAGGATGGGCTTGAACTGGGTTTACTGGGCAGCTAAAACTAGCCTTTCCAGGCCTAGCCAAAACCACCAAGGCATGGGCATAGCTTTTGGGGCCCAGAACAGGCCCTGCAGCTACCAACAGGGCAGGAATGGTTCCCACATCTGGATTTGCTTTGAAAAGCAAAAATCCAGGTGCAGGAAAATCTTCCCCGCCTGCTAGCCCCACCTGGTGGCTAGGAGCAGGTTCAATTCCCACCTGGGGCTTTGAACATGTTACTTTTGTAACAAGGACCACTTAATATTAAATTTTTGCAAAACATTATTATTTTATTCATTATTTTTTATTAAGTTCCTCAAATCAAAAGTGAGGAAATGAAAATTGACTTTTTAGATTTAGACACACTTTTTATAAGCTTATAAAATTTAAATAATTATTAAAAACTTTTGAAATTCTGCATGTAGATTCTTTGAGACCTGATATTTAAATATATAAAAAGAAATGAAGTTTTTTTGGCTTGTTTTTATTTTATTGCAATATTAATAAATTGATGTGTTTTGGAGGCAATTTCAAAAAATATTAAATTAATATAATATTGTACTATATTTACCTATGTTATTTCAGGGGACAAAATCAAAGTGCAAAAATCAAAGTGCCTAAATCAAAGTGCAATAAGCTCTTGTTTTTTCTTTTGAAGGTTTCTCTTTTGAATTTTCTTCTTTCCCACCTCTCCTTTACACCTTTCATTCCTCCTCAAACTTTTAAAAAATTTCTGCATTGTCAAGAGGGTGGATTATATAAAATATGATACCAAGTAGAAAAAACTTTCTTTTTTCTTCTCTTCTCCTTTTCTCTTCTCTTCTTGTCAGGGATCCAACCTGTGGGGGGTTCCTGAGAACTTGCAGGCAGACAGCCTGCGGGCCCAGCAGGGAGAGCCCACCACAAGATTGGGGCTAACTTTACAATATAAGATAACAATTTTCCAAGGACTGCCCTAGGTCCACTCATAGGCACCATGTAATCAATCAATCCAGTGAGGGTGATATACATCATCCCAAATATCTGGGTGGAAGTGGATTCATTAGTGGCAACAGATTCTTGCAGGCGGTTGGGCCGTGGGGTATGGGGCGGTGTCATTGAAACCAAATATGCGGGCCAGAAATTATACTTGTCTCGGAATAGCAGAGGGGGCCAGATGATTTTAGTACCCTCTCTGTAAAGGACTTCCGTCTCTCTAGTTCTAGCTTCAGGGTTGTGAATCAGGATTTCCTCTAGAGTAAACTCAGAATACACCAAGTTGGGTGGGTACTCAGTGAAATGTACTGGGCCAAAGGGAGCTCCTGGTGGACGGTAAAGATTGGGTGGTTGGTCTGCGGTTTCTTGGGATAAACAGGTGTGGGGTGCAGAACTGCAAGACGTAGACTGTAAGTGAAGTAAAACATATAACAAGTATGGTATGATCTGGTTGAACCAAAGGTTCATGTCACTTTATTGCAAGAATGGCAATGGGCATCTTTCTGGCGGTCCAGGGTATAAGTATGCCCATCTGTCATGTTAAAACTTTCACAAATTTCCTTGGCCTGGGTTTTTCTGTTCACCAGGTCTTCCTAGTCTTTGGTGGCATCAATTACAGGATTTATTCCATTGGCTGGCTTGAACTGAGAATGCTTGACTTTCCTAGTCAGGTTGTGGGATTGGTTGTCTCTGGGTGGCCTGCGTTCTATTAGAAGGTTCTCGGGTTTCCCTTCTGCATAGGACCAAGTTATCCCGGGATCTGTGGCTGGACCTGCCCGCTGATTGGTCAAGTTGTCAGGAGCCTTTGGCGTAGGAGGTATCAATGTAGGTGAATTTGATTTACCAATATTCAAAGGATTCTCTGAAGTCAAATCCTGCTCTGGTTTGAGCCCAAGAAATTGTGGGTGGCCCGTGGAGAGCCAGGGTTCAAATCCTGTAGTTGAGGCCTTTCAATAAGCATAGTTGATAGCAGTTTGTCACTCATGACAATTCTCTTCTTCTCCTCTCTTCTCTTCTCCTTTTCTTTTTTCTCTCCTTTCTTATCCTCAATTATCTTCTACTTTCCTCTTTCCATTGTTACCCTTGATTATCTCCTATTATCCTCTCTTCATTATTACCCTAAATCATCTTCTACTATATCTTTTACTATATGTATTAGAGTAAAATAAGATTTATAAATTTTTTCTTTTTTATATACAACTTTTAACTATCTATATCATTTTTAGTGGAAGTACAGTGTTTTTAAAACAAAAATATTTAAGTCTTCTTTTTTTTATATGTAAGTGGCAGATTCTTGATATCTTTGGATATTGTGACTTATTATAAATAAGATATAAGACTATATCTTTTATTAAATATAAAATTGTATAGTATAGATTTAATAAGAAAGCAATGTAATTTATATTATTTTAATGATACAGTAGTTTTAAAAGCTATGGCAACAACCAAAAATTCTTTAGATTTAAACAAAATGATTTCAGATTTAAACAAAATCCAAGTTGCGCAAGATTCAGGATTCAACTAATTTAAATATATTTGGTTAATAAATGAACTGTCAAACCAAAAACAAATTTTACTACCCCATCATAAGAAATTATATCAAACATCAAGCAGTGTAGTTCAAACCACAAACAAAGTGAACTGACACATAAAGTGAGATGAATGGATGCTGTTCTGGAGTATATTATAATCCAATTAGGATTTATATGAGGCACCAACAGAAGGACTAAAGTGAAACAAAACTTGAGCAATCTAGAAGCAAGGTTACACAAGTACAAAAAAAATGAACTCACACAAGATGTGTAGTATGAGCAGCCTAAAATAGAAAAATAACAGTTTAACAGCCAATCAACAGCTATCTAATTTAGGACCAGAGACATTTTATCCATTTTCATGGCTCCAGATTTGTATGAAAAGGTTTTGAGAACCTTCTAAATATGGACTTGAGATTAAAATAAAAATAATTCATTAAATTTTAAAATTTCTACTTTTAGTGATTTTATCCTAGGTTTTTTTACAATGGTTTTTACAAGCAATATCTTCAACCGCGCCAGCAGCCAAGCCAGCTGCAATAGAGGTGAGGCTCAGAATGTAGAGGCACCTGTTTACACCCAAGCCTTTGAGGTGGGTAACAAGGAAGCTGACCTGCACCTTACCACCAACTCCTATGGCTTTGACTTGTTTGAGAGTCACTTAGCGTCTAGCTCTGCCCCTGCTCCCGTACCCACCCCTGCACAAGCTGCCTGTTAACCAACCCTAATCAGGATGGCAACCTCAATCCAGAACAACTTCTTGCCACCACCCAACCTGCCCCCCCAGCCAATCAGGCTTCAGCTCCCGCCGCCCAGTGCCCCAAATGCAGAATAATCACTGCCCAAATTCTTCAGGAAATTGTGGCACTAAACCTACAGGGTATGTCATGGGACCAGATTGCCGCCCAGTTGCAATTTACCCAAGTCATCATAATGCGGGAGTTCAACAACCTAATGAATAAGGGAAATCTGATTGGGATGGCCAAGAAGCCAAAGAAAGCCACAGAGTCCCAGATAACTGAGGCCTAACCAATAATGCTTGAACTCTTCCAGCGGGACCCCAAGCTTCCCTTGACCCAGGTCCGGAAGCAACTTGCACACCCTGGCATTTGGGTGTCTGAGCGCATGGTGCAGCTCTGGATGCACGGAAAGGTGGCTTCCATACAGGTTCTTACCAATTTTGCTGGCAACCAATGGAATGGAACTGAGGATTCCCCATATGACACTGTCATTGAATCAACCCTGGTCAGATTCTTGACAAGTCTAACAGATGATGTCATGTTCATCTCTTAATATAAGCTATCCATAGCTTTTGATGATTTAGTGGCACCCAAAGAAAAGCCGCCACCAAGAATGGAAGGAAGAAGGTCAAGAAGGGGACTTTCATTGGTGCATTTATTGCTGTTTCAGCCAAGGGTTTTGTCTACTATTAGACAAACCCTGATTTCATCAATGGGTACTCATACGGCCACATCCTCAGTGGATTGCTTGACTCCTGGGATGGCTCAAATTCCAAATACCAGGTTTTCTTGAGCCACCAGATGGAGGGAAGCTCCACCGCCCTCAAGGCCATCCAGGGACGCGGGCACCAGGCCTCAGTCTACCCTGCCAGCCATGCACACGTCCATATGGCTGATGTTGTCTTCTTCAACATTGGAGATACACTATGGGAGTGCCGCCCTCAGACTTTCAACAACCTCTATCTTGGGGTCCTTGATCACAATTTTCTCTTTGGTCACCAAATGGTGGCTGACTTGTTTGCGCAAATGGTTTTCCGTGTGAACATGGGAAACCAATCATGCAAGGATAAGTGCCTCCCACCCTGTGCCACAGCCACCTACCAGCCCATCCGGCCAATGACTGATGAGGAGTACAATGAGCGGTATATGGTGGCCCTCACGCGCAATCCTCTTGCCTCCACCCCCACCATCAACACCCCCTGCCCGCAAACCCAACCCATCCAATCCCAGACCCCCCAGGCCAGCACCACCTCTATGTCCTCCTTCCCGCGCCATTCTGCCTACTAGGCATCACTCTTTCCTGTCTCAATAAACCCCTGGTCCCAGAAAATTTCTATTTATATTATCTTTATTTTGAATTTCAATTGTTTGTGTTCTCTTTGTTTATAGTTGGTTTTATTCTTTATTTTCAGCTTATTTCTATAAAAGCATATACTGTAAATTCAGAACCTGAACATAATAATGCAGGATTGTCAAATCCTTAGTCCAAATTTTGAATCACTTTTGCGGGATAGCCTTTTTAAATAAATTGAATTCTTTGAGTATTTATTCAAATTTTTAAAAATGCGGGAACTCATAGACACTTTGCAAAGTTCAAGTCAAGCTGCATATTTCCAATGGACAAAATGAATTAACTGGAATCAGATTTGGAGCGTTCAAATCCATCAACCATTTTCATTAAGTTTACTATGTTTTTTGAAATTGCAGGATTTTCAAATCCAAGAACCAAATTTCAAATTGCTTTTGAATGCCACTAGTAAACTCAAATAATAATTGCGGGAACTGGAATCCAAATTTAATGTACAGTAAGCACACTAGGAAACACCAACCCAAATAAAAAAGCTCCACCACAACTAAAATCAAATGAAAAATTCAATCTCAATAACCATAATTAGACACAAAAAGTTATTAAACTTTAAAATCATCCAAACCTGGAAAGTATACAATATTATTCACTTCAAATCACAGATATAGAAACTCTGCTACTATTCAAGGCTACATCAAGAGAAAAAAACTACCCACAACTAAACCAATAACTCCAAATAAATACATATTTAATCTAAAATATATATTTTTATTTTATTTTTATGGACCGTCAATCACATTCCCAACCTGCTCTTGCACCAGCCTGCGGGGCAGCCCATCCACAAGGGCGTCCCAGAGGGTCCAAGAACAGACTCAGAACCCAACTTGAGGGGAGTCATGCCAATACACAGGCCTCCCAAGGTGTCATTGACAGCCAACCACCTCCCGCATCTAAAGCCAGGAACAGTAGCCTTAATCCAAGACAGAAGCTTCTCTCAAGGCCTGCAACCAAAGTCTCATACACAAAGGTCACCAGGAACACTGAGGTTACTTAAACCTCCACTGTTTACCCAGTTGTCACCGGGCCTGCACTCTTGACCCAAGAGTTGCTACTTCCTGCCCCTGCGTCTTTGACACCACCTACAAGCCATTGGCAGCCACTGTTGATCCATCTGCACCAGTGATATATTCCACCATGGACGGCGCTAGTGCAACCAAGCGTGATCCCACCTTTTACACAAAGGCCCCATCCCCTATGTCAAGCCTGGTAGCCAGGATGCTGTGGTACCTGCTAAGGGCCGGCGTCAGTTGACAGATAGTGAGCGTGAAGCTCTCCTCAACTGCTTGAATGGGGGAATGGCGGTGCAGGATATTGCGTCCCAATTTGGTGTCACAGCCAGGTACATTGCCAACATCAACACCAAGTATGGCAACACCAGGCAAATTGCCAAATCCACCAAGGCTAAGCAGCAGCCAAAACTCTTGCAGCCTGTGCATATTGACGAAAAAAAACAGTGAATAGCCAAGGATTGTCATCTGGACTCACTTGCTGTTCAATCAATGCTTGCCACAGAGTTTGGGCTTTCTATTTCTAAAACCCTTGTTTACAAAACATTGGGTTTATTTGGGCTTCTCTTGGAAGGTGCTCAGAGTTTCTCTGTACAATAGAAACAGTGAAAAGACCATCGAGAATTGACACATTTATGCTGAGACATATCTGGCACTAAAGAAGACTGGGAATGTCCAGTTCTTCTATATCAACAGATTGTTGTTTTTCTCCTCACTCAGGTCCAGGCATGGGTGGGTCAAGAAGGGGTCCAAGGATGACGTAGCCCATCATGCAGCTGTCCGTTCCCAGACCTATTCAATGGTTGCGCTTCTTGGTCCTCGCAGGTTGGATCAATACCAGATGATTAAAGGCTCCCATAACAGCAGGACCTTTCTTGATTTTCTCCAAGTTGTCAAGGAGTACCTTTGGATAAATTATAGGCGGCACAACCAACATTGTTGTGCTTGATAATGTCAGGCTCCACAAAGTGGATCTGGTTGTGTCTGAGTTCCCCCCCTATTGACAAGAATAGCCACTCCTCCAGCCACCGCCTTGCTGATTGTCCAATGAGACTTCTCTTCCTCCTGCCATATTCCCCATTCTTGAATCCAATTGAGGAGGTGTTTGGTTGGATCAATAATAAGGTGAAACAAGGCCTTCCTCAGGACACTGAGGACCTATTCAATACTCTTGAGGTTGGCCAATTTGTGATGCCACCCAATGTGGTGGCGGCTTTTTACAAGCACTCAGAATCCTTCCTCCCTAAAGCCCTAGCCTCCAAGCCAATCAGATAAATGGGCTCTCCGGTTTACTTTGTTTTTATTTTTATTTATTTTATTTTATTAGGTCTCAAAAATTATTATTTATATATAATAATTTGACGTTTGATTGTATTATAGACATATAAGAATACATAGAAAAGGTAAGTAAAATTAACTATACTAGGTATGAAGAATATATTTTTATTATAATGCACTTAATATTGTATTGACTGTTGCGCTAACAAATAAATAGATTTTAAAAGATATAAATATAATTTTTTATTTAAGTAATTATTAATTGCTGATGGTACTTTGGCTTTTTTACGCCACAAATTGGACCTTGCGTGTCATCATATGATCCTTGTTATTTTAGTGCCACTATAGCCACACAACACAGCAACCAATGATTTTTATGTATTCCTTACTAATTTGTACTTAGGACGCAGTTCAAGTATATTGAATATGTTTATCAAATCATATTACAAGGGAAAGGTAATTTGAGTTGTAAACAATCATTTGTTTAGAACAATAGTGGAGCAGGCCGCATGATGCAGATAAATTCAATTCTCCATGTTTATCTTTGTGATAAATGGACCCGTACTTGACAAGTAGTAAATACAAACATTTTTAATTCTTTTTTATTTGACGTATTGGCAACTATAACTAAAGTCTTTTAATATACTTAGATATATTAATGATTATAATTTACATACTAAAATTTAAAATTAAAATTAAAATATTAAAATTAAAATATTAATTATAAATCTTAAAAGTTAAATATTTAAGTTTAAATAATCAAAATATAAAATTTTTATTAAATTGTGATTTATGCAATATCAAAATATTTGATATTAAATATGTCAATATTAAAGATTTTAACAGTGAATATTTTAATATTTAAAATAAAAGAAAATAAAAAAATAAAATAAAAATTTTAAGTTGCAAAGGAAAATGATTTATTGGGGAAATGCAAATTGCAAGGGGAATGTGTTTATTCCAGGGAATTATACCCCAAAATTAAATTTTCAGCTAATGCATCTAATTGGGACCACATACTCTTCTGTATGTGGTGGATGACTCTGGCGCCAATTGCTAGAGGGTGGCGCTCAACACCCCGGTGGTAGCCAACCGTCTTATAAAAGGCAAACAGGTGAGGGAATCCACTAGCAGGTTTTTTTGGGGGGGGGCACATAGTACCCATATAGAATTGCCAATGCAAATGAATCATAGAGGACGTGCTTGACTGTCCTGTATCCCTGTGGTGTCTTCCGTTTGTTGAGGACTACACAGCATATATCAAGCTGTATAGGTACATCTTCTAATTTTTTCATGTTGGCTTTCAGTATGCAATGGAGCAGGATTCCCAGGTACACCGCAATGTGGATCCTTTGCAAGGTATATTTTTCTGAGAACATGCACAGTTTTTTGAACGTTTGTACTAACCTATTAATATAGGACGTTTGGTTGAACTTGAAGAGGGTTCCAGGGGGTGCCCAACTTGTATCAGCCCCCCAGGCCTCGGTGAACAATATCAATAAAGGCTTAAAATTATTCATGAGGACTGCATCCCCAACTTTGTTTGATAGAGCTTTAAAAATTTCATTAAAAATTGCAGATTTTAAATATTCATTTCCAATTTGAAAGTCAGTTTTTATTAATTTTTTTCATATTTGTTGATATTTGTGAAGGGGAACCTTTGTCCACTTTTATATATGTGTTCATTGAAGTTCAGTTTTATATCCCCGCAAATTTAGTTCATTTCTTTGATTTTAATTGTTGATCCTAGTTTGTAGGCTTCCCTTATCCATGGCAAGCACCCCGCAGGTGATTGATAATCCCTATCTTGAGCTTCACTATTAAAAAAATTATTCATATTCTGTTGAATTATTTTATTTATTTGGTTTTTATTTATTTGTTTTATAGGGGCCACCAGTGACTGGTAACCCCCAAAAACCAACTTGGCGTAAAAGCCGTCACTTCTGCGAACACATCCCCATCCCTGGTGATGACTAAAATAAATATAAGTTAAACATAAAAAAACTTACTGATTGTTTCCCCTGTGGCCCCCTCAGCCACAGGTGCCATATTGGCAAACTTCATGAGCGTTGGATGCTCTTCATTAATTTTCTTAGGCTTAATTTTTCTTATTCTTCTTGCAACTTGTGCTTCCTCTTGATTTTTATTTGATAAAGCTTCTGTATTTCTTGATGCAATTCTGCTTCTTGCTTGTGTTTCATTTTCATATGTTTCCATTTGGTTGGTTTCCTCTTCATTGGTGTTGATTTCCTTTTGAATTTCTGTTCCTTCAATTAGTTTTATCTTCTTATTGTTTTCTTTGGCCCCCTGCCAGAACTCCCACAAATTGTAGGCCGCGTTGTTGAATTCAAGACTTGATAAAATATTTCCCTGTAGATTAAGTAATTTTTCTTTATTATTTTCATCTATAATATTTCCCAACTTATCCAGGGCATCTTCTTTTGACTGTATCAGTGACTGGCCCTTGTTACCCAGCTTTCCTGTCACTATTTCCTTGATATTTCTTTCTATCTCAACAACCTTTTGAAGGTGTTCTTCTAATTTGTTAATTAAGTTATAGATTGTTGACATATTGTTTGAATTCCATCAAAAAACTGGTTTTTATAGTACTATATTCAGCGCATACATGTTTTTCATCATCATTAATAAATTAAAGACAATAAAACATATAATATTGCATTAAAATATTGCAATTAGACGTCAACTCTTGATATTTTTGATATTATGTGCATAAATCAATACATTTTGTTTAATAAAATCCACTGTAAACTTGACCTTTTTCATTATAATTTAATGAAATGGATTGTGTTTATATTAGGGCCATTAACGCTTAGTACAGATATTGAAAATTAGTGCATTTTACAGCCTGTATATTCACCTATTGGTAATAATTCTATAAACTTTTCAGTTGGATTTTACAAGGTAATAATGTAATGGAACTGTCAAGCATGTCCATACCCATGTCACATACAATAACGCTGCTACCCCAACCCCAGCTATGGTGGGGTTGTTTTCCATGCGTGCAATTGATACCAACCAATGATACTATCTAAATATCGAAAATAAAATTCCACAGCAAAAATCTCAATTAATAAATAAACAGTAATCTATTAACACATTACATTATTATTACCTCGTAAAATCCAACTGAAAAGTTTATAGAATTATTACCAATAGGTAAATATACAGGCTGTAAAATTCACTAATTTTCAATATCTGTACTAAGCGTTAATGGCCCTAATATAAACACAATCCATTTCATTAAATTATAATGAAAAAGGCCAAGTTTACAGTGGATTTTACTAAACAAAATGTATTGATTTATGCACATAATATCAAAAATATCAAGAGTTGACGTCTAATTGCAATATTTTAATGCAATATTTACGTTTATTGTCTTTAATTTATTAATGATGATGAAAAATATGTATGCTCATAATTTTAAGCTATTTGTAAAATGTACAACATTTTATTAATTATGGGAAATGTTGACAATGTAAAAAGAAAATATTATTAATTATTAATTAAAAGAGAGATATCAATCTTAATAAGTTATCACAAAGAAAAGATTTATTTACTAATCAAAGGACGGGAAGGGAATGGGTGGAATGGACATCGCCTTCATCTGCGCATGTGAAAGGGGCGGCATCAGAGATAGTGGGGAGGGAATGGGTGGTGGCTTGGGAGTCAGGGTTGGAAGGGAAGTGGCTTTATGGGGGGGGTTGGGGAGGCAGGGTTTGGTTGACTGGGAAGGGGCAGCAAGAGCAGTTTGCTTCAATTGCTCAAATTCTTCTTCTATCACATATACTGGCTTGACAAAACAGATGGACTGGCGTGGGGGGAGATGGGGGTCCATTCTAGACTTATCACTATCACTTGCAAAGAAGATGATGAGATCAAATAAGTCCTGGACAGACACAGAAGGGAAAAGCTCATACCCCTTATCAATCTGGGTGCATAGTTTATTGTAGGTGGCAGGCTTCAAGCGCCTGAGGGTGGAACCAAAATTGTAGAGACATACATCTGCAAGATGCATGTTGGCATAGTTGATGGGGTAGGACCAGCAGGTATGCCCTTCAGCCCTGATTTCTTGGGTAGCCCATTCCTGCTGCTCCATCTCTGTACTCAGTACAACTGTGTGCACAGTGTTTTGTGTAGCCCACTCCTCCAGCATAGCCTTGAGCTCCATCTGGTAGGCATACCCATCTGCGGTGTTCAATATTGCTGAGTAACAATTGACGCCCAATGGGGAAACTGCCAATAAAACACCAACAAACCAATACAAGTCTGGGCCGCGCTTGTACACGTCAGATTGGATGCGCTTCTCTCCAAAGTCTTGGATACTGGCTGAGATCTTAGCATACAACAGGAATATAGCGTCATTACGGGCCCTCATTGCCCTCCCTTTAATAAAATTAATAATGGTTGAATTGTAGGGGTTGGTATCCACCAAAATGGGCCACTGAGAACTTGATTAGACAAGATTCTAGCAGCAACCACAACTCTGTGCATCCATGAATTCACTGTTCTTTTGTTGGTGAAGATGCTGTGGAGTCCCAACTGGAGACGTACCTGGACCAGGGGCATCCGCGGGTCACATTCCATAATGGCCAACATGAGAGGGTGGGCTTTTTCACCTTTGGTTGATGTACAAGCACCAGTTGGGGTCTTCTTGGTGGGGGGCCACAGTTGGCGTGGGCTCGCAGGGTTGCAGCCACAGTGGACTTTGCAAAACCCATTGTGGCCGCAATTTCCCTAAGGGACATAAGCTTCCCTTACTTTTCAACCATTTCAAGAACAATGTCTAGAGTGATCAATTTTCTTCTGCGTCTTGCAGGCTGATTGGCTGGGGGAGGGACATGTCCATCTTGGGAACTGGTTAATGCCATCTGATTGGCTGTTTTGGGGTTTTGGGCTCTCTGGGTGACCCCATGGCTAAAATGGCTGGTTCCGGATGCCATTGCTGATAAGGGATTTGGGTTGGCAGCTGCCTGTGCATGGTGGGCAAACAGGGCCATGCTGGAAGTTACAGGGGAAAGAACAGACTCCTGTGTGGGGCTTGCGGAGGGGCCTGTAGGTTGGGAGTGGCCATAGACAGAGGCTTCATTGTTAAGAGACCCAGTGTAGCCCTGCATAATTTTGTCAAGGCCAGGGAACAGCTTGTTGACTTGGTTGGTGTTGGAAGAAGACATAATAAAATATTTATTATAATTTTAAACTCAAGAAGAGGAATGTATATTTTAGTCAATTTTATTGTTAAATATGTCAATTTTGTGAATATTACGCTCTATATTTTAGCCGTCCTAAAATGGAATGGGATGATTTTTGAGAATGCCTATGATTCCTAAAAGAATTTGCACAAATCCACTCTAGATCCTTTAACATCCTTTTTGAGACACCCATAAATTATATTTATTTCAAATTCATTGCAACTATGATTTGAAACTTGGTTCTTGGATTTGACAATCCCGCAATTTCAGATTTGTTAATTTTCACATGATGTCTATGATTTTTTTGACATACAGGAAATCTCAAATCGTACATAAGAATCCTGCATTTCTGATTCATGCATCCCACATTTGTTTGTTGGGTTTTGTCTTTTGTTAGTTGAGTTATCTGCTCAAGAGATTCAAAATTTGCCAATTTAAATAAACCAAAAAAAGTCAAATTAAATGGTTAATTTTATAAAATATTTTAATTATCACTCAGCTGAGTTGCCTGCAAAAGTGATTTAAAATTTGGACCAAGGATTTGACAATCTCGCATTTTTACGTTCAGCTTATTTCTATAAAATCATAGTATTTACTATATCGTGTATCTAGATCCTGAACACAGTTATTTTTAGCACCCAAACATAGTCCCTTGTGAAAATATTAACAGCAATTTTGTATCCAGCTAAATTTGAATTAAAAAATTATAGTGTTAACTGTTTTTATTTAAAGTTGTTACTGATCCAAATTCAAAACCTTAATGATAAACTTTAAGCCAATCAGGAGCTAAATGATAAAGTAATTGTTGTGACATAAAGGGTCATTCAATAATTCTTTGATGCATGTGTGCTAATTAACATGATTGGCTAGATGCTTTGCCATTGTACTCCATTGCTGCTGTGGCAAGTTGTTGGTGGACTAGTGCCCAATCAGCTGCTGGGTTAGCACTAGTCTACCAACAACTTGCCACAGCAGCAATGGCGTACAATGGCAAAACATCCAGCCAATTATATTAATTAACACACATGTATCAAAGAATTATATAATGAACCTTTATGTCACTTAAATCACTTTATTACTTGGCTCCTGATTGGCTCTAATTTTATCATTAAGGTTTTGAATTTAGATCAGTAACAACTTTATCTAAAAACAGTTAACACTATAATTTTCTAATTCAAATTTAGCTGATCACCAAATTCTTGTTAATATTTTCACAAGGGGCTATGTTGAGCGCTAAAAATAATATGGTAATCAAGGAAACAATGCCAACACAAATCAAACAACACACATATTGAGATGAGCGTAAAACATATACACAATGGGTAACAAGATGGAATAATGTAGTAGATGGGAAAAAAAAATGAATAAACAAAGAGGCAACAGTATCAAAATAATAAAGAATTTATTGGGGCAAAAGCTATAAAAACATATGGAAAGGTTAGTAAAAAAATCAAATGAGAGAGCTTAAAAAGCTTCTAAAGGACCTCAACTTGACAATTGCCAAAATCAAAGACATTGACTGCAAGGTCAAAGCAAAGGTGAAGTTTGCCGTCCTTGAAGGCAAGAAACTTGACAGGGTGACATCCAAGGCATTAATGACCAAAATGCCTGACACCCCAGAAATAACAATTGAGCGCTTGCTTAATATTCAAAAAACAGTGGTCAAGGGGCTCCAGTTTAAGGCTTACAATCTTTCTGCGCCGTCCGTCTGGGTTGATGACCTGGAGATGTATGCCCACCTCAACCCCACCAAGCGTGCCAGGGCAGAGGACATCAAATTGCCAGCACAATCAATTGCACCAAGAATGGCCAAGCCGGCTGAAGCTGCCAGCAAAGAAGAAACACAAGAAGGTAACCTAAAAAATAAAATTAATAAATTTTCAAAATACTTAACTTTTTTCTTAGAAAACGTAGACAGTGAACTCCACCGGGTCCTGGTCCCTTGTGTCCCGGCCTTACCTTCTATGCCAACTATACTAATCATGTGGCAAAACAGCTTTTCCTGTCCCCCCTGTTGTGCAGGAGCTTGAAGACAGAATTCACAGGTCCTTCCCAATGATAAGGGACGCGCTAGCCAGGTCTGACACATTCTAAGAGGGGCATCTGAGTGGGCAGTTACTGCCTACAAGGATGCCCACCTGGTCTGCCTGGACCCGGTTAACCTCAGTGGAGGTTACTGTATAAACTCCATTGAGCTTGTTTGGGATGTCCTGGCAACAATCCCATTCAAGAATATACCGGAGATGGGCTGGGCCCATGCAGCTGCTTGCTTCTACTTCCCAGTGGAGCACACCCTGTCTTACCTGTTGGAGAACTTTGGGCGTGCAAGGTGGGGAAATTGGCTGTAGCAGACGCAACAGTTGCAAATAAGACAAAAATCCTCCTGGCGGACTTCAGGATGGCCTGGAGTGCAGATGAGATGGGGCTCCCTTTGGCAATGGATCTTACCTTTTCCAAGACAAAACATGAGAAGAAGATCAGCACAGTATATAACAAACTGTGTGAGTTTACTGAAGCCTTTGCTGGGCAAAGGCTTCATCTTGTGGTTTACCTGGGGTTCCTATTCTTCTTTGGGATGGGCGCGTCTGTTGAGGACCTGGACAGGGTCCTTCTAGGGATCAACAAGGCCTGGCTTGCACTTGATGGGAAAAAGGTCCCCCTGGATACAGCTCAATTGATCATGTGATCTAGGACGCCCTGGTCCTGGCAGGCATCTTTGGGTTTGCATCCCCACCTGAAAAGCTGCTGCTTCACTCCCACCTGACCCTACTGCCTTTCACCAGCAGGAGGGAGTATTTCAATACTGGTGTATCCACCATCTACAGTGTGGCGGTGGAGGTTGTACACCACCTCCATTGTGGGGTGGGTGCTTACCGCCAAACTCACTACAGGTGTTTGTAATAAATTCTCTCTTCTAATAAACATCTTTATACTCTACAATATATTTTTATAATTAATTTTTCAAATAACATTTTAGCAACCAAGATTTTCAAAATATATTGCAGAAATGGGTTTCATAAAAGTATAAAATTATACATTAATAAAATAAATTCTAACTTGGACATTTTACGTTTAATTTTTTTTAAAATTATTTTTACATTTATTTGACCATAGTGATTTAAATATTTTTGCTTAATCCAGTACTGAACGTTTGGGATTACCTCAGATGGCATAATAAAATAATATACAATAAAATAAATAAATTACTTACTTACATCTATTGATGGTCCTGTTGAATGTGATTGTGTGCTTGGAAACATCTAAATATAAAATGATAATTAATAAATATTGAATAATAAATTAAAGAATATAAAAAAAGTTGGACACACTAAGCCTTTAATTGATTGGCTGTTTGGCTAGGCATGCAGGGATGAACAAATCAGTGTGGCTCTAGAATTTGGCCACGGTCTCAGCTGGGAGGGTATGGATCCCAGCCTGCAGCAAATCAAACAGGTCCTTAGTCCCAGTTGGGGTTCCTCGCTTGATGACTTGCTTGAGCCACCCAAAGACTTCCTCAATGGGATTTAGGAAGGGCAAATAGGCAGGGAGGAAGAGAAGGCGCATATTTGCTGTGGCCAATTGCTGGGGGCCCACTGCAATGCTTGTGTTGATCATTGGGAATTCCTCAAGAATGTCAGCCACCTTGTGGAGACCAACACTGTCCAACACAATCACATTGGTGAAGCCCGGGCTTGTGTGCCTCAGGTGCTCCTGGACCAATTGGAGAAATGATAGGAAGGTCCAGCTATTGTGGGAGCCTAGTATCATTTGGTATAGCTCAACCCCCTTAGGACCAAAGAGAGCCACCATTGAGTATGCTGTGGTGCAGACTGCAGCACACCAAGCCATCCCATCATTGGAGCCTCTGGGGACATACCTGTACTCATTGTGCATTGCCAAGAGGCAAATGCTGATTTGTTGATATAATAGAATTTCACTGTCCTCTTGGCTTTGAGGGCAGTGTACGCCTCCGCGTAATTTTTCCGGACGTCAATGTTGGCTGGGCTGTTGCTGTTGTAGGGGGATACCCCAAGCTTTTTCCAAGAAAATTGCATTCCCTTCACCAAATGGTAGTAAAAGGAAATTGAGGCCTCAATCCCAAAAGCGGATTTGTCCATGGCCTGTATATTTGCCAGTTCAAGATGGCAGTCCCAGGTAATCCACTGGCAGATTGCCCATTTGTTCTCCTTGGTGAGCATGGTTGACACACGCAAGGATTTCTCTGCGGCAAGGACACAACCAGTATTAATGAATTTATGGAAGGTCTTGCTGGCATATTTGGGATCCATTCCAACAATGGCTGCAGCTGCCTTGTAGTCACCTGATTCCCGCATTAGCTTAAGCAGGATGATGTGTTTGATGTCAGGGATGCACTTCTGGGTGGGCTTTTTGGCAGTAGGGGTCAACTCATTAGGATTGGGCACATCACAGAGCATGGGCACCTTGGTGTAAAACACAGCAACTTTCTTTAGCACCAGCTGTCCCTCATTGGTTTGGTAGAACTGGGGCTCCTCATCATCCTCCTGATTGCCATCACTGACGTAGGGCTTGTAGCTAGTATCAAGTAAAGGCTTCACCTTCTCCAGCATGGCTGATGGGACCAACTCTTGCCGGTACACAATGTCAAACACATACAAAGTAAGTTCTACATTCTTGTCTCTAAATTTCTTGGTGAAGGTAACCTTGGCTGGCTTCCGGGTCAGCTTTGGGACCCAAGGGTTTATGCTCCACACCCTAGCAGCTTGTGCTCCTTGAACCAGCTGTGTCAGTGCAGCGTCACTATGGAACTCTCCTCTCCTGCCTCCCTCCTGAGTAGGCACTTGTGTTGTACTAAGTCTATTCTTTGACCCAAAGGGGTAACCACAACTGCGGCACACAACAGGTGCAATGGTAGTCTGTTGCTGTGTTTCTTCCATTTTAAAATTTAATAAAATATTAAATAAAACTTAATTAAGCTACTCCCTATTTTTAATTTTTGCTTTTATCTGTTTATGGATATTCAATTAATATTTTTTCCCACCCAATATCCCAATTATAGATTTTTTATTTCTTAGTTGTTTTTGGTTTTACAACACCCATTTTAGAATACTCAAAAAAATACACCCATTTTCCTAGATTTTACCGCCAAATTCAAACACCCAACACAATATTTTTAAAATTTATTTTTCAGATCTTGTGTCTTATTTTAGATAACTTGGTATCATTCATTATTAAAATCTATTGCACACATTGTGTGAGTGATTTTGTTTACATAGTGAGTTGCTATTGTGTTTTGTTTTTGGATGAGTTTTGACACACCACGCTTGGGTGTATTTTGTCACCAATTCACATAGTAAACATATGTACACCAAAAGTCAACTCACACCATTTTTTTTGTGAATCAATGGTTTTTGGATTATATTTTAAATGGTTTTGCTTTGTGTGTGAGCCTTTTGTTGCTGTGTTGACCCATTTTGCCCATTAACGCCAATAAACCCTGTTAACAGAGTTTATATTTTAATCTGAGAGTTGGATTTTGTTTAAATCTGAAATCATTTTGTTTAAATCTGAACAATTTTTGCTTGTTTCCATAGCTTTTAAAACTACTGTAAACTTCTATAACTTTTATCATTGAAATAAGATCACTAATAAACCCAAATACCTAAAATCATATTTTGTATCTTGCAGGAAAAGTCCTTTATTTTGCTTATACTGAAGTATTATTATAGCTTTACATAAGCTGAAAATTAAATTACCTTTTTTATTAAAAATATAGTTTATAAAGCAGTTTTTTGTGTGGTTTTATATTTTACATTTAATTAAATAAAGTTACATATAAATTATAGTCTAATTTTGCTTTTAAAACTAAAATAAACTTTCTTTTAAAAACAGCTCATTTAGGAAACTTTTTATTATCTAGCATATATTTTTTATTTTAGAAATAAATTTCTTGGGGTCTCTTTAGTCTACAATAGATTTTAAAATATATAGTTTTATATTATAAACTGTATTTTATTCTGCTTCAAAGTTAACCTCTGGAAAATCAATTTTTGCACTTTGATCTTTGATATTTTTGATTTTTGCACCCTACATAGTGTTTCAATTTTTGCACTTTTTGGGGGTCCCATTTTCGATTTTTGCACTTTCAACCTTAGGACCTTTGACCTAAGGAACCTGCTTGTAAAAAACAGTCATAATCAAAGCCAATTATACACACCCAAAAGACAGAATAAATCAAACTCACTAATGATATTCCAGTTTCAAAACAACATCTGGATGCATATTATTTCTTTAGAAAAGGCACATTTAGAACACATAACTATCAAACAGAGAGTTCAAAAATTTTGTACACATAACAAAAAAACCCAGACAAACAACAATGTATTTTCACTTTATTTTAATTGAAACCAAGCTCTCAGAAGGAAAGGAAAATATCCACACCCAAGCCACTGATTTTTGTTTAGAAGATCAGGGGATCAAACTTTAAGATCCAACTTCCCAATCAGAGCATTCAAACATCATATAGTAAACTTTCAGGAGTGTCCTGACATTGAATCAAAAATTAAATTTGTCACATTAGGACAGACAAAAAAGTGTCCCAGCCCATTTTGGTTTCTGGCTGTACTCCTACAGGAGAGGAAGGCCAAGCCTGAAAGGCCATGTAGACAATATGGGTAATTCTGATCAGGTAATTGACAGCAGTGGCCCAGGGACGCCAACTATTACTGTGGGGTGCAATCTGATTGGCTAACCCCAACACTGTTATGTATAAAAATCCCAGTCTACTGAAGTCTTAAACAAGAAGGGCCTCTGGCAAAGGGGAAAAGTAGGGATTTATGTCATTGGTGTTGCAAGCTGGCCTCCTTAGGTGGCAGATGGGTATCCAGGAGAGAAGTCCAGATGGTGAGGATGGTAGAATTTTATATCTGTGATATGAGCTGTTGTAACCAAGATGATTATGAAGATGCTGGAAGCAACAGGTGAGAGAAGGAATATTGCTGTTGGGCTTTGAATAAAGAGGCAAATAATATATATTTTCAACAATATAATAAATTTGTGCAAGATAAAGGTGCTCCTGTTTCATAGACCTTTATTTTAATAATGTCAACAATGAGAAATAATTATTTTCCTTATTTTTAAACTTACAAGATGAGTAGAAATTTCTTGTGTCCCTAGTTGGCTGGTGGCATTATTTTCAGTGTCATGAATATATAGTTTAGAATCCTGCAGGTTTTAACAGGCAGAGGGCAGTTGTAAGGTCTGAAGCTTTTGGGTAAGTTTTTATAAACTAAAGCCTTAAATCTATAATATTTATATTATTTAAATATAAAACATAGGTAGGGATGCAAGAGTAACTGAATCAAGGCATCTAACAGCATATAAATAGTGAAATAAGGACTAATACAGTTGATTAATCCTAAAAGCATGAAATAAAGACCAGTCTTAATGATAGAGGATTGGGTCAAAAACTCTACTTCAAGGTCAGGGTATTGATCTGCATTTACTGGTGGATTAAAACTGTTAAAAAATTAACTTTAATTATCACTATAAAGGGTATCTAAATTCTGGAAAAAATAATCAAAGGGAATCATGAAACTAAAAATTAGAAAATCTAAGATGTGAAGGAAAAGATAGGAACTTAAGAACAAACAAGCCACAAAACCTAACAAGTACCTTTGAAGGTTTAAGTCAAAAAACCTCAAATTAAGTTGGGATTGTAAGAACTCAATAGATTATTATTGCATGAATTGAGGTAATTAAATCAGAAGTTTGGAAAACTAGCCATAGTTGGCTAGTTAAAGATAAAGGGTGAATATTGGGGAAACTCAAGAAAAACTTGGGGAGGAGTTGGGTGCAAACCTTTATAGCTTAAAAAGTTAAAATTTGGAGAGAGCAGGAGTACAGAAATAGGCCAGGGGATTAATTGGTCCTAAGAGCAAGCAAAAAGAAGCAAAAGTGGAGCCCAAACCACAATCCAAAGTCAAATTTGCAGTTAAAGATAAGAGAAATAGTAAAATACTAACTTTAAAGCTAGTGAAAACTGAGCAAGAATGAAGAACTGGGTTCAAATTCTGTTAAAATCAACATTAAGCTTTGAAAAGGCCAGCTAACTAATATCTCATAGGAAATAAAGTCTGTACGTCTTAGGAGGATAGATAAAGTGGGAGAGAGAGTTAATTTGATGATGTTGGAAAGAAAACCATAGTTTGGAAAATTGTGCTTAAACTGATGGTTAAGAGTAGTGGAAATTAAATAAAGGTTGTGATTTCTACTTCATAGTAGCAGCAAAAAATGAATCCTGCCAGCAGTTTATTGGTTTCTGCCATGCTATGGCATGCTTGGATTTTGTCTGCTGAGGTACCACAGCAACAATTAAAGCCAGCAACAATTCGATTGTCCAATTTGAAATCAATTAATTGCTTTCAGCATCTACAATTTCTTAATAGGTTTGTGGCACAATTTTGCTTATGGCGCTAGTTTTGGGGTTTGAGGCACATGAGCCTTGCAAATACTGGGCCATTTGGGGTTGCTATCAGGTGGCTTTGCATCTGAGAGGGCATTGTCATAGGGGGTTCATGCATTTTTTGATTCTATAGCAATGTGGAAAATAGCTTATCAGAGGTATTTTAGGCCCTGAAAGATTAGTAGTTTTATAATATCTTCCACCAGACTCTGGCCACTGGTAGTAAATGCATTTTCTTATGTTTTCAGGTTGGATACAACCCTGTGATGGGCCCTGCCTGCCAATCTGCTGGCCTGTCTCACAGGACCTGGTATCTCAGCAATTACTTCAGGTTAGACTGTTTTAAATACTACAAAACAATTTTTATTTCTGATCTTGAATTTGCACTTATGTGGCCCTAGTTCTGCATTTTATTAATAAAGTATCTGTGAAATTAAGATTTTATGGTGCCCCCAAGAATTTTCTATCACATTTTGAGGTTATTCTCACTTCAGATCAGGATTATAAGCACAAATTTCTTTATTTTATCATTTCTTTTAGCAAAATAATTAAATTTCTCTGTTATTATATTTTCTTGTTTGAATTCTAGCTCTTTTCTTCTACTCTATGAGGTGAAATGTGTGACAGAAATTGCAGGATAGTACAGAGCCATGTCTAGGCGGTGAGAGATAAACACACAAATCTACATAGAGTTGATAATTAACCACCAATGTGGCATCATATATTGTTTGATAAAATTTCCAAAGGAAAAAATAGGATTTAATAGGGATATTAAAGGTAGTCACAGTAAATCTAGGTATACTGCCTAGGAAAAGATTGACAAGTATTTATAATAAACCTCTGGAAATTGATAGTTAACAATTGTTGAAACAGCAGGATTGACCCGCCAACAAGGTTCTGAATAAACAGGTTTGTGATCCACAATCCAACTTTCCAGTGACCCATAGCCAAACAAAGAAGTCAACTCAAATCCCCAGAATTGGCAACATGAACAAACAATGATTCTATATGGTGGATGTCTTAATTTGGTGCCTGAATCATTACCAGGAGCAAGCCACTCCCTTTATCATCCAACTGAGTGATCTACATAACCATGTCCCTCTTATGATGATTCAGTACAACTATATAATCCCTATCTCCAAATAAAGATAATTATCTAGTTTTCAAATATTTTCCACTTGTAACTCTGCTAAAGCAGCACAGTTTCAACACAATGGTCCCAGATTTTATTTACACAGTAAAGACATCAACATTGGGAGGCATTAGAGTAGCATTGGGCAGATTGGAAGGCGTAGTACCTGGGAAAAACTCCATCTTCCAGTTACAATACAATTTAGAATCAAATTCTAAGTAATATATTAGAGCAGGATGACTATCAGATGCATTGGTATATGTTGAAATCAAGTAGATAAGTTTTAGGTTAATTGAGAATTTAGAAGGTGTTGAGCAACTTGTATTATTGCTGGTATGTTCAAAGCTACAGATAGATGTTAGCCTTGCCAATGTACTCTACCTAATCCTATGCAAGAGCACTACAGACTACAATATAATAGAACTTTGAAGATAATTATGTTTATTGATACTGGAGTACAATCTAGCCAGTGGCTGCAATCTATCCAGGTGTAACTAAGAACTTGTTGTCATCCTTTCAGGCGTCTGTATCACTATATACTGCAATAACCCTAATTCTTGTCCTTTCAGACAGTTCTCAGTGGCTACCTTTGCAATAGGTCTATCTTTGCTGGCTGCGCCCATCCTGATTGGCTGTCCTTGGCACGTGATATGCTATTGGCCTTAGCAGGCGTCCATGGCACTTCAGCTACAGCCTACGCTCTTCTTGAGCTAGCCTACTGTCATTTATTGATTGGCTGTATCTTACACGCCTATTATTGCACTGGGAAACTATGCTGTATTTAGTTGATGCTTAGAAATTGTCCCTGTTCAGCCCTCCTACATTGGAAGGTAGAATTCTGGTATTCCATTTGTAGGGCTTAATCAGTGATCCTTTTCTGGCTGGCAAACCTTCTGCTTATTAATGCAACAAGTCAAATTAGGGATTATACGCTGTATAATAGTAAACTCAATCCAATAGTGACTTGTGGATTATCTGCCGTTTAATGCTGACCCAAACCAATAAGGAACCCAATTATACACTGTGTAATGCTGATCCAAACTCAGTATTTCTTAGCCATTTGTATATCTCTTGTTTGATATGATTAAATATGCCCATCAGGCTGCATGTGCTGAGTTGATACAACGTCCAATAGAGTGAAATGAGCAATATACAATTGATGATCTATGAGTTACATGGCGTGTAATCAATGATAACCACTATATTGTCTAACGTTTATATGGTGTATAATAGCTATATCAATTATAATAAAGCAAGCAATATACGTCGTACAATCACTATACATTGGGGTGATAATCAGTGATAATACAGTGTATAATTGCTACATCTACTCTAATAAAGTAACAATTATACAGAGTATAACTGCTATAACCACTATAATATATTGGTGATTATACGGCGTATAAATAATTTACTTAATATAATGTTGATCTAGTGATAATATGGCATGTAACTGATAAGATATGCGTGTAATGATTAGCCTGATCATTTGTGGTCAATCAGCCTAATCTCACAGAAGGACTCAACTCTTAAGAGCTGAACAAAGGGAACTTTTAATATCTACCAAAATTATTGACTTATCAATACCATCTGAATCTATAGCTCCTAATCTGTCACATAATTGAAATGTGTATTGTCCTAACTGTGATGTTTTAGCAGAGTTACAATGGGGAAAGTAGTTGGAAACTAGATAATATTCTTTATTGGGATATTTCAGTTATATAGCTATTATGAATTGGGATAGTAGGAAAATGATTATGAAGATCACTCAGTTGGATAGTTAGGGGGTGGCTTGATCCTTGTAATGAATTAAGTGCTTAATTAAGCTGTTCATCATACAGGGATTATAATTTGGTCATTTTTCTGGATTTGGAAATCCAAGTCAACTTCTACATTTGCTTCAGGTCACTGGAAAGTTGGGTTGTGGGTCACAAACCCCTTTAGTTTGAACCTTACTGGGGAGTCAACCCCGTTGTTTTGACAGTATCTAGTACAGCAAAAAAATCCATGAATGATTAGCTTTTGATAACCTTTCTGATAAACAAGGTTGTATCAGATGATACTCAGATTATTTTTATTTATCAGTGTCAGTTTGGTATGAATAATCATATTCTGCTGATTAACTGAGGATGCTGTGACCCACTTTTAATCAATAGTCTGATTCTAGTCCTTTAATTCTGTTAATTTTGCAAAGGTTCTCTGGATTTTATCATCTTCTGAATGGGACAATTTATTTCCAGAATTATGAAAACTACTGTGACAACATGTGCCTTACACTCAGCTACAAAAATTAACCCATTAGTTCTCTTGTGGAGTCTTCTCAGTTGCCTATTAGCTCTTGCCAAACAGGATCATAATATTGGGCCAGAATGAAAATATTTCTTTCCTTCCAGCCCATATGCAACCAAAGCTATCAACAATGGCTGGTTTAAGTACAATAATGACCATTGGGGGTTCAAATATAATTAGGGATGTTTCAATTCTTCTGTTTCTCCTAAGAATCCCTTTTTAGTACTCAAAGATGTTTTTCTTTATCTTTTAATTTACCTAACAGGTTACTTCTTGTTAAAAAGGTTCAGTGGTTTAATAGGAAGATTCTTAATAATGAGACATTTTGAACATTTAGTCATGATATCTTTTCATGTTAGTTATTTAGGGGCTGACTTAGGCTTGGGATCCTTGTTCCATAGATTGGGAAAATGGTTTCCTCTGAGTGAATCCTTTACAATGTGTCACAATGTTTAATCAAATAGAGAAATTCACTAATTTTGGCATTTTAATTGCCACTTGACTAATAAGAAAAAGACTGATTTCTGATCCTGCATCTAATTTTTTCAGAATAAAATATCAAATTATTATTAAAATTAATACCAAATTTATGATTCACATCTCTCTACTATATAATAAAACTGATATTTCAATAAATATATATGTTTCCTTTCTAAATCTTTCTTCTATCAAGCCTTCTTGTAACATTATGTTCTGGATTTATGTCAGGATTCCAGGTCCTAGCAGTGGGTCCTTCAGGAAATTAGGCTTGGAAGGAGTAGAGCTAGATAGCAAGACCCACTTTAATATGAGAGCTAACTTGATTACGTACAAGAGAGACAAGACTATTATCAACCAATACCCAGTGGTTGGAATCATACAATCAAATAATTTCAAGAGGGTTATATATATGAATCCAAAGATATGATTGATAAAAACATTGGGGGTGACCTCAATAATATGTGGGAAGTTGAGCTTTAGGACAAGAGATGGCTCTGTGGGTACAAGATACACAATTAAGTAATTATAGCTATAACTAAATATTTGCAAAGGAATGGTGTACCACATTTTTTCATGGTTAATGTCAGGGACCCACTCATTGGGGAGCCTTTCCCCAATAGAGTGCAAGAAGGCTCCTAAATTAAGCTTCACCAAGCAGGCCCTGACAGGAAGTCCCACCATAATTATATTAATGACTTGACCACATAATCTAAATTGACCAAGAAAGAGGGGAAACTGTTGTAGAATGTAGTATAGACCAATATATCTTACCACATACCAAGGCACATTGGTGTTTATGATGTGAGGGATTGAAACCTTTTCTAAATAAGAGCAGTGTAAATAACAAGGATCAAACCTATACAAAATTGATTCTTCTAAAGGTGAAGTGGGTAAGTGTGGGGTTCCTGTCCACCAGTCCCCAAAGTGTGTCCTAGGTCATAGCCAGGGACCAGCTTGGAGGAGTTGTCATTCTCTAGTAAGGAAAAATGTATCTCAGAAATATGTATAGGGGCCAAATGGGCTTTTATTCACTCTCATAAGGAAGATCCCCTTATAAACCTTCTGGTATATGGCCCAGGGGGTCAAGGAAACAATATGGATTTGCTAATACTTGGAGTCCTCCAACAATATCTTGGGCTCCTTGTACTTAGTCTTGAGCTCCTGTACTTGTATATTGAGCTCCTGTGGTCTTTTCCAGCTCAGGATTCTTAACTTTAGCACTGGCTGCTGTATCTTGGGATTCTGCACCTTTAGCTTGGTCTTCAGCTCCTTCTGTAGTCCTAGTGGCCTTTGTAATCCACTTTATCCAGTCCTTGTTAAGCCTCAGATGGCTCCCCCTTTTATAGCTCTTTTTTCAGTCCAAAATCTCTCTTAAAACTTCTTTTCCAAAGCTTAAACTAACCAGTTTTTCTCTCTACAATATATTAAGCTTTAAAAATCACTTCAGCCAATGAAGGCCCCAATTTTTCTGCTTCTGCTCCTCATTTTTTAGGCTTTAACTTTTAAGTTAAAGCCCTCAAAACACTGATCAAATAAACTTTGGCTTGCAACAAATTCTACACCTCAATTCAACTGTTTTGCTGAACAGTTTAACCAAATGACTTGCTCTTGACTATGGTTCAAACTCAAAGCTGTCTTGCTTTGGGTAAACAAATGCTCAGTGTTTCAAACAGGTTTGCTGTGTTTCCCGTCACGTTTCTCTGGCAAATCTTGAGCGCTTTTGCCTATGTTTTACATAAGGGATTTTTGAACCCTCAAATCTTCAATTTTTCTCTGTATTTCCCCACATTTTCTTTGATGTTTTGCGCCTTTAAACTTGCCTGCTGCTTGCCTCTCAACTCTCCTAGTTGTTCTTGGCAAAATTTGCATATTTGCTTCACAGTTTCTCTGTTCTGTTTCTGGCCTCTTTCTGGCTCCTTTCTCTTTCATCAAGTCTAAATACATTCCAGTTTAAACACTATAAATCATTTATTTTTATCTTTTTTTTAACATAATATGATAATTAATTATTTTTTCATATTTTAATATTTGACAGTATTAAATCCTTGTTTACCTGCTTCTTTTCTTAATATTTCCTCTTATAAGACACCAAAACCAGCATTTTAGCTTTTGAATCCAGTCTGGCTAGTCCTTCTCAGTCATTTTTTAGCCCCATAGCTATTCCTGTACTATCATCTTCTGGTCCTTTAACCAGCTCTTCAACCATATCTTCCATATCTTCAGCTTAACCAGCAATCAGTCTATATTAGTCCACAAATAGCTCTTTTTAGTCCTCAAACAACTTATCCTCACTAGGAACCACCTTGGTTCCCCCTGCACAGTGAATCATCTTGGTTCCAAACTTTAACATGAACCAACAGCCCCTCAACTAGTCTTCACTGTGATCATACAGTCCTTCTTACTGGTCTCCTCTGATTATCCTATCCTATGAACCACCTTGTTTCTTTATCTCAGTCCCCGTTACCAGAACCTGTATACCCAGGCATGAGTCTACATTAAGCTAGTGTTTTACTGGGCCCTTGCAAGTGGCAATCCACTTAGGCCATTTAACCATAGATTATCTAAGTCTATGCTGTTGTTTTTACTCACCCAGGTGATTAAGTCTGGGCTTTCAGTTGCAAAGTAATCAGCTTTACTTCCCAGAGGCCTGATCACACCAAGTTCTGCAGCTGCTTCCATGAGAAAACCGCATTTGGTGACACCTCTGAGCAAATCCATGCCCTCTGATGCTCATTTTGGGTTATCCCTAAAGATCCCATAGGGGCATAAACAAGGACACCCTACCAGTCTGTTAGGTAGGATGCTTGCTCACAGACCTGTAAGCGTATCAGGGTATGTAGAGCCCTCAGAGATCATTCCCCTCCCTGGAAGCCCACGCTACCTGTCAGGGGTCCAAAACTTACAGCCCTGGTAGGCAAGTCCCCTACCATGCTGGCATACACTTCTACCCTGGCAGCCTTTGTTACCCGCCAAGGTCTAAACATCCTCTAGCCTGAGCAGCACACACTACACATCAGGCTGGATTACTCCCCACCCCAAGCAGCTAAAGTTCCCTGCTGAGCTATCTCATTCCTCACCCCAAGCAGCCACAGTTCCCTACTGGGTGAGGACCTCTAGCTCACAGCAGCCAATATCTACTGCTGGGTGGAGACAACATCTGCCTCTAGTAGTCTTTACACCTACTAGCTAGGCCTTACCTTCCCTAGTAGCCATCATTCCCTACTAGGCCTCTACCTTCAACAAACAACCAAACTTTTACTTGGCCAACATTAGCCCTGCCTGCAAACCACCAAACATGTGGACTGTCACAGTGTGAGTGGAAGTTTGGGTATCCTGACTGCTACACTTCCAGAGAAGTTAATTCATATCAGGTGGAGTACCCACAGAATTTAGGTAGACTTTCTCATAGCCTAGTAAAAAGAGTTATTTCTACTAATTAGTTAAAAATATAGACTTCTTTATTCAGAAAAGAGAAATTGAAGTTTTTGGAGCAACTTCTCAAAATAAAAAGGGAGAGCTTAAATACTAAGCTGGGAATTGGGGTTGGAATTGGATCTTACCTCACTATGATGGGTTTTAAAGGATGGGGATAAAGATTGCTTGCAGGCTTTCAGCCTATAAGAGTGGTAGCTAAGGCTTGGAAGATTATCCAGATTATTAAATCACTGACTTGGGTTTCTACCTTGACTGGAGAAAATGTGGTTTGGAACTGGGTTGCTTATTAGATGTTATTAGCTTGGATTTCTTGGGAGTATTTTGTAGTATAATTATGATTATCTTGATTGGGTTTATCCTGATGCTTGGTTGTCATGGTGTCCAAAACCTCTGTTGTTAGGGAGTCTGATTTGCTTCCCATTATCATGTTATGTTCTCTGGCCTTGGTGTGGTGATGTTATTCTTTATCTGGGCATGTTGGCTGGTCATATAATATCACTGATTTATTTACACACTTGCAATTGCATTTTGATCTTATATTGGAGCTATTTTATTGACCTTCATCTCTGTGACTTAATTTAATGTTATTTATTGCACATTGACTTCTAAAAGTATCACTATCTTATTGCCTGCTTTCTAAGTTCCTTTTGTCAAGTATATACTTCTAGGAAGTATAATAAACGAGATAAAGGGGAAATTTAAGAAGAGAATGATACTTTATTGGATATGAATATAGGAATATATATAGTATCATGAAAAGCTACATAATTTCCATGTACACCATGGAAGTCATGGGGCTTATCTAAGTAATGTTCCTCTTAAGTCACAAGGATTATTCAAGTTGTGTTCTGCTTAGGATTTGGATTGTTTGATCCCTGTAATAAATGGCCAGATGATAGTAGTACCACCAACTTAATGATTGGTTGGTGAGCCATTCAGTGACTTGCTTGGTGAACTACTCAAGGCGTTAATTCCCCAAGAGAAAGTAATCAAAGATGTTAAGACATCTCCCCCTGGGGTGCTGGAAGGCGGAGCCTTAGGAATCTTCTTGAGAGTGTTGGGAATGTGGGCTTGGTATTGATCCAGTTTAAAGTTGAGAACAGGGATTCTGGAATTGTGTTGAGCTGTTCTTGATTTACATAAGTGAAGTTGGCCATGGTGCATGCGTTTTAATTCAGTTTGAGCGCCAATTCCTTTGATGAGGTAGGTATTGTTGGGGTTGACCTCCATGGCAATGCCCAGTCTACATAACTCTGGGTCCAACTTATGCTGATTGTGGTTGAAAACCCAGATTTTTCACCAACTTGGAATTTTTCTTGTTGTAGTGGGATTGCCTCTCTATCAACACTTTTTTGTTCCATGTCTTCCTGGTCTTTCCTAGCATGTTGTACGTTGGGATTACACTCATCTGACACCCTTTTTGGTAGAGATAATTGTGGTCCTGAGGTTTCACTAACAAGGGCAGGCTTTTGCCCATAGATAAATTTGTACTAGCTTTTGCCTGTGTTGTGATTGAATTGTGTTCTGCATACCATGAGTGCTGTTGGCAGCATGTCAACCCAGGATTTTGGATTGTTAGCAGATAACTTACTGAGAGCTTTCACTAGCAAGCTGTTTAGTTGCTCTACTTGTTCATTTGCTTGTGGATGGTACAGGCTAGCTGTGATGGGTATTATTCTGTTTTTGACAAGGTAGATACTGGTGTCAATGGCCTTAAGTTTGGTGCCTCTGTCTGTGATCAGGAGGTCAGGTTTCCCAAACTTGGCAATGATTTATTTCCCAATAAATTGTCTCACATCATTGCCTTTTAAGTTTCTTTGTGGCTTGTGCCACAGGCCATCTGATTACATAGTCAATAGCTGTTATGATGTACTTCTTGCTCTTGTTTTCACCAGGCATTGGCCCCACAATATCCAACAACCATACTTTGAAGGGTTATGTGATGGATACAGGTACTAATGACTTGAGTGGTGCTTTGGTTTAGGCGTACTTCTCACAGATTTCACATTGTTACAGTACCTTTCTGATATTATCTAGCATTTTGGACCACCAGTAGCGTGTCTTGAGATATTTGTGCAAGTTTCTGCTACAGGCGTATCCCAGGTCTCTGTGATATCAGAGTATTGTGTCAATCTTTTGCGTTGACAGGACGTAAGGCACAGTATCACCATTTAGAAGTATTTGGTGCAGAGTGCCATATACGTTTTTGAACAGATGTTTGTTCTTAAGGACTTTTTATTGGATGTCCATTAGGGTTCCAGGTGGAAAATCTTTTTGGAGATTCCCCATGACCAACATGGGCCAATCAGGTTCCCTATCAGTGCATATAACATGATTACTGTATAGCTTTGATAAGTATTCTGCAGTAAGAATTTCCTTGCCTGGCTTGTATTTGATTTGCATTGGATATCTCTATATGAGGCTCATCTATTTGGCTTATCTTCTTGACAAATGTTGTTGTGTCTTGAAGAATATTAATGATTTGTGATTGGTGAGAGCCTTGAAAGCTTGGGCCTCTTCTAGATAACATTGCCATTTTATGAGGCAGTGCACAATAGCTACCAATTCCTTATTGTATATGGGGTATCTTTGTTTGCTGTCAGATAGTTTCCTTGACTTGTACTCCACAGTTAGGAAGTCTTTTTCTGCCGTCTGGATACGGAGTACCCCTCCTATGATGTAGTCAGATGCATTGGTTTCCAACTTGTATATTCCCTCACAATTTGGGTATTAGAGGATAGGATTGGTGTCCATACACTCTTTTAGTTGATGGAAGTGTTGGTCCTGTAGTGGTGTCCACAAAAACTTGGTTGTTTTGCCTGTAATGACTGATGGGGGGATGTCAGAGCACCCCAGTCAGGGATGAATCTTCTAACTTAGGCTACCATTCCTAGAAAGATACAGATTTTGCTTTTATTTCTGGGGGCTTGCATTTTGGTTATGACACGTGTCTTTTCTGGGTCTGGTTTGATTCTGTCCTTGCTGATAATATGACCAAGGAATGGGAGTTTGGACAAGAAGAAATAAAAATTTGATGGTTTGACAATGAGTTGGTTTTCTTTGAGGGTGCAGAGGACCAGGTGGACGTCTTCCCAGTATTGCTTTAAGGTTTGGCTGTAGAGGATTATGTTGTCCAGTTAGATGATTGTTTGTTTTGCATGTGTTCTTTGAAAACCTTGTTCATGAAAGTCACAAAGGTGCTGGGGGCGTTTTTCATATCAAAATTGAGAACAATACATTCAAAGGATCTGTATTTTGTTCTGAATACAGTCTTTGGGATATATTCAGGATTCATACAAATTTTGTGATAGCCTGCTGTCAAATCAATTTTTGTGAAGATTTGGGACCCCCTCAGGGCGTCAAAAAGGTCATCAATTAGGGGCAGGGAATACCTGTTCTTAATAGTGACCTTTTTGAGCGCTCTTTAGTCTGTGACTAGGCGGAGCCCTCCATCTTTCTTTGCTACAAAGAAGACAGTGGTATAAAAAGGCAATTTTGAGGGTTTGAGGAGGCCCTTTTCAAGAGCTTTGTCCAGATAGGCTTTTAAAGTGTTGTCTTCTTGGGGCGTGAGGCAATATATAGGTTGTGCCTTTGGTAAACTTCCCTTGAGGTCAATTTTGTGTTGTATGCCATGGTTGGGTGGTAAACCTGGTAAGGCTTCTTGGAAGACGGAAGTGAATTCACTGACCAGCTGGTCTTGTATGTAGACTTTCCCACATCTGATTTCCGTATTTTTAAAGCAGATAACCTCATAAGTACAGGTATTCCAATTGATTTTGCTGGGGTCAGTTTCCTCTTCTGTTTCCATGATTTTCTTAAACACATGGTCTCTCATAAGTGTGTCAAGATGAGTTGGGTAGACATGGTGGTGTACCTTGCCTTGTTGTATGGTGAGGGTAGCGCTAGCTCAGTCAATATGGGGTTTGGTCTTTCTCATCCAGTCTAGGCCAAGTATAATATCATATTTGGGGATTAGTATGATAGGGGCACTGAGCATAGTTTATACGTCTCCAATTTGAGCGCAGATAGGTTTTGCTTCTTTAGTTTGGTGTACTCCTATTGTCTGCCATAATAACTCTTTTGATGTGGCTTTGGACTATGGGTAGTTTCATGAGGTTGGCAAATTTCTTGTCAACAAGAGATTGGTCTGCTCCAGTGTCAAACAGTGCTGTACCTTGATACCTTCAAAAACAGAAAGGATAAGTGAGGAGTTTATTTCCTGTTTTGGCTTCAAACAGTAGATGATTGCTGGAGGGGACTTGGATCATTGTGATTGAATCCATGTCTTGGTCTCTGTACAAGTCTTATGAAGTGGGGGAGGGCGGCTTGCCTAAGCACTCCCCTGAGCTTTTCCCTCCTGTTGGTGTCTTCAGTGCTTACATGGTTATCTTGTGCAATGCAATTCCTGTTGCAAGTATGGGTATTTTTAGCTTGGTTGTTCTGTTTATTAGGACAAGTGTCCTTCTTGGATGTAGGACTCTCCTTGTGTTTGTTTGTTGCATGTAGGTTGTCAGACTTTTGAGCTGTGTGATTTCCTTCCAAGAATAAATCTTTGATGTTCTTACAGCAGTTCATATCAAACTGACGTCTAATGTGTGTGGAGGCCACTATAGAAGTCTAAACATGGCCCAGGTTTTTCAAAGTTGATAGTGTTGGGAGCCCGTCCACATAGGCTTTTGTATGCTGCAATGTACTCCTCAATTATTCCTGTCATTTTGAAGGTTCTGAGTTCTGTCATTATCACCACATTGGAGTCCTTTATGGAGAAATTTTTGAGAAAGGCAGCTTTGAACATTTCCCAGTTTTCATTTTGATCAGGAAGTTGTTTGAGCCATTTGCTTATGAAATGTGAGGCAGTTTCCATGGCGCAGAGGACACCTTCACTGATCCAGAGTCTGTGGGGGTAGTCCACTTGTGTAAACTTGCTTTGGGTGCTGTTGATCTAGAGGTTGGTGTTCTCCTGGCATAATCCTGCAAACGTTCCAATTTCTGCTGAGCGCAGACGTTGGAATATGATGTTAGGTATCTTGGGTGGATGCGGGCTTGCAGCAGTTGGAGGCAAGTTCAGGAGTTTACAAGCGTGGAGAAGAATGTACTGTTTGGTGAGGACAATGATGTTGTTGAAGATGGTGAAACCCGTAGGGACGTCTTGTCCTTCTTCATAATCTCTCCAGCCTTCAGGGAGGGCCATTTGTTAGATCCTTTTCTTAGGAGAAATTTTTTCTTAAAGTTGCGTAGGTATGGATAACCTACCTGTGCTACCACTGTCAAGTATATACTTCTTAAAAGTATAATAAACAAGATAAAGAGAAAATTTAAGAAGAGAATGATACTTTATTGGATATGAATATAGGAATATATATAGTATCATGGAAAGCCACATACTGTCCATGCACGTCATGGAAGTCATGGGGCTTATCTGGGTAATGTTCCTCTTAAGTCACAAGGATTATTCAAGTTGTGTTCCGCTTAGGATCTGGATTGTTTGATCCCTGTAATAGATGGCCAAATTATAGTAGTGCCACCAACTTAATGGTTGGTTGGTGAGCCATTTGGTGACTCATTTGGTGAACTACTTGGGGTGTTGATTCCCCAAGAGTGAGTAATCTAAGATGTTGCAACACTTTCAACTATTGGGTTGATTAGACATTTGTTTTCTGACATGTGCTTATCTGATTGGCTGTTATTAATTTCAATTAAATTATTATTAATTATTTCACATTTAATTTTTGAATTGTGGTTATCTGATTGGCTTATATTAGTGTTACTGGACTTAATAAGGTTGTTTCACCATTTAATTTTAGTTTATTCCAAAACTTATTGAAATTGTTGAATCCATGTGTTATTTTTGCATTCATTTTTGGAGGTCATATTTTTTTCTTCTGAAATTAATTGGCTGCATCACTCATCTATTTAATTTGATTGATCTTCTGGTGGCTGGCTGGTAGTGGCCTGATTAATATTGCATAGAATATTCTTTGAGTCTCCATTAATTGTTAATTTACCTATTTGGCCATCATTTAATTTGGAAGACAAGTAAGGTTGGCTTGACTGCCTTGTTGAGAACACCTCCAATAATTGGGGGTAATTAAAGAATTTCCTTACAGTTAACTTGTTCTGTATTTCTTTCACTACCTAAAAGGTTAGATAGTAGTATATTTCCAGCTTAAATTCTTCAAAGTTAATATTAGGAAGATATTCCTTAAAATGTATTTGTCCAAAAAGCAAATCAGATGTTCATAGTCAGGCTGAAAAACAACTGGTTAGTTGGGCAGGATACCTGATAGGCCTGCTGATAAAGTTCTGGGGGTCCTGTTAGCTTTAAATAGAAATATTTTTGCTATACCAATCAAAAATTTGGCTCACATCCAGGTGCAACCTCTGCATAACTAAGAAAATCTGGTGAACATCATTGATGAGTGTTTTGTAGTGGATTTTTCTCCAGAGAAACCCTCTTTGTCTTTAAAATCTTCTCTAACTTCAGAGGAGACACTAATCTGGTTAGATTGCATGCTTTTATGATGCAGACCTTACCTAAGACAATTGGCAGTTCACCAGAAAAACATGGCCACCCAATTCACTAGGTCCATCTTTCCTGTGTCCCAGAGAATTTGGTTGTAAGGTTCTGCACATATTGGAATATTGGCCAATTAATTCTTTCAGCCTGATAGTCCCTTAGCCCACAGAAGATTGTTTTAAGGATATTCTGGTTATAACGCCAGTTTTGATCAGCATTAAAGATATTGCTCCTGTTTTCCTAGGAGGTTTGCCTAGCCAATCAGGCTGTTGACCACCTTACCCAGCCTGGTTGCTCTTACTTTTTGGGTCTGGACCACAGGTAGATTGGTCTGTTTCATGAAATTGGTTCCTGCCTGCTAACTACCAATTTTCCTCTCAAAAACCCCTGAGACTGTCACCTCCTTTTTTGCATAAAACAGAAGCAAGGGATGCCAGGTCCCTTGCTTATCAATTATAAATTATTGAATTGAAATTCCTGATTTTGAAGAGCTGTCTTTGTGCTTTGTGTTCTTTAATTTTGATAATAACATTTTCCAATTTGACTTTTTCCCGGCCTGTTGCCTCCCATCTCTCTTTGGTCTATCTGCCCTTTTTCCTGTCCAACCATGGTTTTTTGTTGAAAAGGTTAGGGATAATTCAAATCCAGCTCAAACTTTTGAAGCTTGGGGTACCCAAATTTGATTTCATACTTCTATTTGAACCTTTGAATTCTTGTGGCTCTCAGTTCTCTTGACCTGTCTGCCTGAAGGTTTTTTAGTGATTCCATCCTTTGGAATGCTATATTTCTTCCCAAAATTGTTGGTAGTGACCTTGATGCCTGTATTTCTCCTGTTGCGGTCTATCACCAGAAATATAGGTAAGATTCTCTTTAGAAACACAGAATTCAGTAACTAATCCTGAGTCGATCTTGAACTTCTTTCAACATCTTGTACAGGCCCCTTTTCTTGTTAATTTGTTTTTAAAATCTGCATGAATCAGAATGTATACTGAGGATTTCCCGGCAACTGCCAGAATTAACTCATTCCGTAAGTTGACTTACTATATGTCAATAATCAGAATTAAAAATACTTTAATGTCAACAGCATTGAAAAGTCAGAATTAAGTTTTAACTCATGCAGACTACTAAATGTTGACACTTTTTTAATAAGCAGAAACCTGTTTCCTAAACATTTTACTTAATAAAAATTAAGCTTCAAGATACTTTTTAGGGTAATGTGACAACATAGATTTTAAAAAGTCCATAAAAAATTATACATGAATATTGAAAAA